>QEPC01006094.1:595268-608718 GCA_003113815.1 Sphenodon punctatus | reverse complement strand
CTGTCCCCTCTCCTTGTCTCCCCCTCCTTGTCTTTTAGATTGTAAGCCACAGGTAGGGACCGCAGCTGATTATATGTTCTGTACAGCGCCAGGTTGTTACTGGCGCTTTATAAATGTTTAATAATAATAATAATAATGAAATCCAGCACGATTATACCTACAATGGAAGGAATTACATTTACCAAATTGCAAAAAGATTGGATAAAGGAATTCAATTTTAGAAGCAGTTGAATTATATTATTTTGCAAAAATCTTCATATACATTCTTAACTGTAACATCTTTGCCTCACATTTAATGTAGATTAAATTTGGCATGTTTACAACCCTCCTATATTTACTATCTCTGCCAACTTTCAAAAGGATTGGAATAAGGGTCCTGTTGGTATAAGCAATTAAGTTATAAATGTATGTCTGACTGTAACATCTTTGTAGTCCAACCAGTGTACATGAAATTTGGCAGGGTTGTATCACACACTTTCATGATTATCTCTGCTAAATATCAGAAAGATGTGATAAAGGGTTCCAATTTTATATGCCTGAACAGCATATGCAGAGAAAGAGTCCATGCCAAGGATTCTTTTACATGTCACTTGTTACTGGGAAGTTGAAAGCATCTGTTTAGGAAAGAGCCAATAGAGATTCTCTTATGTCCTCTGTCACAGTGCTGCAGGATGTGATTGTGATGATAATTTTATTTTTTATTTTTTTATTTTATAAATTTATACCCCGCCCCTCCTGCAACGCAGCTCGGGGTGGCTTCCAGCATTAAAGCAATAAAATACAATAAAATCCATCTAAAGCAATCAAATATTAAATATTAAATATTAAAACAGGGCTAGACAACACCAAAAAACAAATGGGTAGGGGACTAAAATCCTCCCTCCCCACCCTCCCTCCCAAAGGCCTGGGCAAACAGCCAGGTCTTACAGTTTTGCTGAAATGTTAAAAGGCTAGGGGCCAGGTGACGTGTAAAATGTCTCCTGATTGCTGGGATGCTATCTCCAAAGTCCCAAATATGTCCCTTCTATGCCCGCCTCAAAGCCACTACCGAATGGTCCTGTAAAGCTGGAAGCATGCAGTAATTGGCTAGTTAATGTGTCTGACAATCTTTTGGGTTTCTCCACATCCTCTCTCCTACATCCTTCCTCTTAGTGACACTGAGTGACACTGCTTGTTAGGGTTAGGACCAAAATGAAAAAATCGGGCATCGGTTTTACCGGTTACCAGTTTAAAAAAAATCAGTGTTATCGGAGCTCTTTAACCCCACCCCCCCAACACCTTTTACGTGCGCAGTGGGTGGTGGAGGCGGCAGCAACGTGGCGCGGATCTGGCTTCAGTGCTGGCTTGTGGCTTCAGCACTGGCTTGTGGCTTCAGCGCTTCACTTGGCCTTCTGGAGAACTTCCGGGTTTGCTCTCTGCCCTATGTAAGGCTGCTGAGGGCTGTGGCAGGTGCAGAGCTTGTGCTGTCAGTCTTTCCCTGACTTGTGCTCTGCCCACTTCTGTACTTATACTCCCAGCCCCCTTGTTGGAATTATCTTGGTCTGTGAGTTTCCTCTGTTGTCCTAGTTTTCCCCCTTCTGCAACCTTGCCTCCCTGTGTAAGTGTGTAGGGTTTCCCCTTCTGTAGTGTTGTCTCTCTGAGTAGAGCTTTCTCTGTTGTCCTTGTTTCCTCCTTCTGTAGCCTTGCCTATGTGTGTGTAGCTTTGTCTGCTCCCCTCCTGCTGCTCATAGCATTGTCTCCTCACACTTTCTGGTTTTTAGCCTTGTCTCCTCACTGTTAACAGGAGAACCCCCCTCCCACTTGTGATTATTATTGAGGGGTTGGTACCCCAATATCCACTGTTCCCTAACTTCAGGGGGAATTAGCTTAATTGTTAAACCCGGGGGTCCTGCGTGTCCAACAGGAGAACCCCCCTCCCACTTGTGATTATTATTGAGGGGTTGGTACACCAATATCCATTGTTCCTTAACTTCAGGGGGAATTAGCATAATTCGTTAAATCCGGGGTCCTGCGTGTCCTAAGGATCAGTCTGAGGATGGATATGTGCTACAAGCAGTTTATGTACCCTCCCCAAAAGTGAAGAAAAAGAGGGAGACAAAGATTCAATAAAACTAAAAGGTTTATTTATACACATAAACAGAGAAACACAGCCCCGGTCTCGCTGGTGGGATCAAAGGAAAATACAAGCAGCAACAGGAAAAATGAAAGTGAGGTGGGGAACGGGGGGTGGAAGATCCAGAAAAAACACAGTGTGTGTGTGTGTGTGTGTGTCTGTGTGTCTGTGAGAGAGAGAGAGAGAGAGAGAGAGAGAGAGCAGGGAAGTTTGGACCTGAGGTTACCTTTCCTTTCCTGTGGAAAAAGGGGACAGGCAGCCCATGGATCCAGCAAAGTTCATGGGGATTGAGAAGAAAGGGCAGACCTAAGTCTGGGAGATCTCTTAAGATACTCACAGGGAAACCTGCACGTGCCCACATCCAAAACCTTCTCGGAATACAGTGGGGAAACGAGGAGCAGTTATAGGGTTGGGATAGGCTCGGGGACACCACAGAGGAAGGACAAAGGGAAGATGCAGGAGGACAAGGGAATCAAATGGCCCATTGAGGCAACTCTCAGTGAGTGTCTATAGTTACAATAGGGACTGTGGCTGGGGTCGGGGTACAACATAAGGGAGAACAAAGGACACACATGGACATGAATAGGGGAAGGTATTTTCAGCGATTTAGGAGGAGAGGAGGGGTCTAAGGTTAATCACCAACATTCCTTCACATTTTCTTGATGGTGCTGGGAGGGGTGTTGACTTCCATGGGGGATTATATCTTCCATCCCTATGGGGCTGTTGCTAATCTTAGTTCTATTCATCGGTGGTTTCTCAAAACAAAGATAACACCCTTTCTTAATGGCCCCATACTTAGTGAGGGCTCTCTCCCTTTAATCACCTTCCTTCAAGATCAGGCCAGTTTCTACATGAGGGGGTTCTATTTCCTTAGGCTCCATGGTGTCTTGGCCCTATCCCCGCTCTGGATTCCTAATGCCCACCAATCCATGCCTCACATGGCCTTGCCAAGTATGGGGGGGGATGTCTTTTGTGGAGGGGGGGGCTACTAACATCACACCCCATTGTTTATAAGCTCTGTTTCCTCTCACCCTCTTGTTCATAGTTTTGTTTCCCCTCTATCCCTTGTTCATAGCTTTATCTTCTCTTGTTCCCTTGCTGCAACATCTCTCCTCTTGGCTCATAGTGCCTAGTTGTTCTCCCTGATCATAACCTTGGTTTGATGGTTTCCCCAGTCCCCTGTTTAGAGTCTAGGCCTTTTTTGCTCCTGTATCTAGTTGTGCCTGCATAGTTCCCCCACTCCCAGTCTTGCTCTCATCCTGGACTCCTTTTGTCCCTACTTCCACTTTTCACTCCCTGTTCCTTGTCTCACCCTTCTGTGGGTGTTTTTACACACACATTTCTCCTGCATGTTTGCTGTTACATCCTGAACTCTCTGTGTGTCTAAATCACTCACCCAGATCTTAAACATCTGCCTCTTTGAACTTCTGCATAGAACTTCTCCCAGAACTTTTGTGTTTAAAAAGTTCCCCTGATAAACTGCTTTGTTCCAGGCAGCTGTGGTCACTTGGTTTCCATGGCAGCCTGTCACATCTACAGCTGTGCCTACTTTAGGCTGCCTCAGGGCAGTATGCGTGAGAAAAATGCATCTGGAACTTACTTGTCAACTTGTAAACCCAGAAAATTGAAAGACCAGTACTTTTGGGTATGTGTAAAAATGCCCTGTATGTAGTCTGGTTTCCTTAGTTATAGCTTGGATTCCCCTCGCTCTTGTTCTGGGTTTTTCATTCTGGGTCCCCTGCCCTCTCTTTGATCTTTGTATCTGGCTCCCCACCCTGAACTCTTGCTTCTGGCCCCTTGGTCATTGTTCCCCATCTAAATCCTTTTTCCCGCCTTGTAACCTCAATGATGAGCAGTAAACCCTCATAATCTGGGCGTTTCAGCTCCTGTTCTGAGAACTCCATCCCCTGGTAGCTGAGAGTACTCCTGTTCCATCTGTGGGACTTCTGTTCCCTTCAGCCCTTTCTCTTCCTACTGGCCCTTCTCTTCACCACCCCCTTCCCTGGCTCCTAACCCCAGAGCTGTAACAGGGACAGGTCAGGCACAGAATAAATGTGTGCTTGATTTGGCTGACTGGCAAGCACTCACCTGCCCCACTCCTGACAGGGGGAGAGAACAATCACGTTAGCAGTAGGGATGTGTGAACGCAGTTTGTCTGTTTGGTGTTCGGCCTGAACTTGGGCCGTTTGGACAGCCGAACCAAACGGCCGAAGCCCCAAACAGTTCAGTTGCATCCGGCCCCTTTCAGGCACGTTTGGGTGGGAAAAACAGGGCTGGCAGGTCCAGGGAGAGGTGGGGGCAGCTTAGGAGCAGACGTCCTGTTGCCAAGGGTGGAAAGGCATGGACTAACAGCCAGCCTGCCCAATCACCATCCCTCTTTTCCTCAGACCACTTTCTTCACAGTCTGACATTGGCCACGGACTAGACTGCACAAAGCAAATGGGGCTTGAGGTAAGGCAGACACAGCAAGTAACAAAAGTCATTGCCCTCCCCCCTTCTAATTCCTTCAGAGCTAGTCACTGATCCTGTCAGCAGGCGTTTTCAGAAGTCGCCCTCTCCCAGCAGATTGTCTTCTTAATCCATTGCCATCCTCCTCCTATTTCACCCATTTCCACACATTTACCTCCATAGTTTCATTTATTTAGATTAGAATAGATAGATTTAGATGTTATTTTTATTTTTTACCCCTCCCTGTGTTCTTTCTCCCTACCCTCCATTGAATCCTTCCCTCCTCCTTAGAGTAGCATTAGATGGATTTAGGTTTCATTTCAGTTTTGTACCCCTCCCTGTGTTGTTTGTTGTGAGCTGTCTGTGTCCACCCCCTCCCCCGCATACCTGTGTGTGTGTGTGTATAGATAGATAGATATTAAATAGTTGTAGGAGTTAGCTTAGTTATAGAGATAGATAGAGAGAGTGTGTAGTGATTCAGTTTTAATATTTATAGTGTATTTGTAGGACTAGGCCTTTGTAGATATTAGATAATATTCCATTTAGTTCCATAGGTTTTAGTATAGTTAAGCAATTAGAGTTAGTGTAGATATATATAATAATAGATTACAAATTTGAATAAATAAATAAAAATATAAAATCTTCCTGTGCATTCTTTGGGTGGGAGAAATGAAGAAGGGAAGCATGAGAGGCAGGTCTGCTGCCCATAAGGCAGGCAATGGGGCATGTGGCAGAGGAGGCAGGGGCCGCACCAACAGAGTGGCAGCAGGCATTAGCAGCAGCCCGAGGCCATCAGCACGCCCCAAACTTCACAGGTCTGATTTTGGCAGTCGGGCTTCAGAGGCTCCCAGCAGTGGCACTAGGGCTATGGTTCAGCGGCGCCTCCTGCCAGTGCCTTCCACTGTCACGCAAGGCACTAGAAGGCCTGCACTCCAGGATGCTGTGGCTGTCTTTGCTGTGGATTCAGGAGCAGTTGGTGGTGCTTTAGGGTGGGATGTTCCTCCAGGGCTACCAATGTCCCCGACCCCATTGTTGAGGTGATCCCCAGCAGTCCAGGGCTGGTGGATCCCACCCCAGCTGCTAGAGTCCATGGGCAATGGCAGCAGGGAGACCAGAAGCAGCATGGTCCATCAGTATCAGGGTCCCAGTACTCCCCTTTCATAACATCACTCAGATTGGGAACAGCAATGAAGACACTAGTCCTGTGGAGGAGATGTCTGGTGTTGAGGCGATGACTGTCCCTCTGAGAACTGTGTTACCACCATGTTCTGACCCTTCCAGCAGCACTGTCAGCGGTGTGACACCCGGTGCAGTTCAGAAGGCAGGAGAGGGCAAAAAATCCTCCATCTGGGAGCATTTTAAGTTGGTGCGGGTGGATGATCCCAGGGAGGTACAGTGCACTTAGTTCCAGAAGGTGGTTAAGAGTGGGTAGGTGCTCACCAACCTTGGCACAACTGCCATGGCAAGGCACCTGAAGGGATGCCATAGTGCTCTGCTGCTAAGTGGGCATGCAGGGATAGTGGACGCCAAAGGATTCTCAACAGCAGCAGCTAGTTGACAGTCTCCATCAGCCGGCAAGAGTCCTTCTCTAACAACTACCTCTAGCAGCAGGAACAGTATCACTGCTAGGGGGGAGAAGCAGCAGCAGCAGTGCACCATGGAGGAGCTGGGGTGGGGGCAGCTGCCAAGTCCATTGGCAGCTGCAGGATGTGGTGGGCAGCATGGCTTTCAACTGAAAGCCATTCACATTTTGGGGAAAATGGGCAGCGCTCAATGGGCAGCCCTTCTCGGTGGTCAGGGACATGGGGTTTAGGTGGCTGATTGGGTTCCTGGCCCCCCCCGGTTTAAGCTTCCCTCATGCACCACTCTGAGTTGGCAGGTGGTGCCAGCCCTGTACTGGGCTTTAAGGGAGTGGGTTAGGGAGAAGCTGGCAAGGGCTGGGTGTGCCACTATCCACTTCACCACAAACCTGTGGTTGAGTAGGAACATGCAGCATGCCTACCTGGCACTGACGGTGCACTGATGGCAGGACCAAGAGGCAGCATTTGGCAGTGGCAGGAGGGGTCCCAAAGCAGGGTATAGGTGGTCCCTGCTTCAGGGAGAAGTCATGGATGGCCCCCACACCACTTGGAACATTGAGGCAGCCCTGACCACCATGGTGAAGGAGTGGGTCATGCTAGGTGCGCCCTTCACCAAGGATTGCATAGTGATGGACAACATGACCAACAAATTGAGGGCAGTCCGTGAGGTGGGCTTCACCAGCATCCCTTGCACTGCACACACCCTTCACCTGGTGGTCAGGGATGCTCTGGGCTTGGGGGAGAAGGGGATTGGGGCAAGCCCCCTTAGCTCCCTGATCGAGAGGGGGAGGAAGCTGGCTGGTTTCTTTAAACGGAGCGTGAAGGGCAGCGACCTCCTCCAGGCAAAACAGACTGAGCAAGGCTCCCCACTGCACCAGCGGATGCAGGATGTGTCCACCAGGTGGAATTCCACGTTCCTGATGCTGGAGCAGCTTCTCGAGCAGAAAGCCGCCTTGCATCAGGTTCAACTGGTGACGGAAAGTGGGACACCTCCAGGGTACAATGGGGTGGAATGGGAGATCCTGACTCACACAGTCTTTGTTCTGAGACCATTCCTGGCTGTGACAGAGACCATCAGCTCCTCCATGGCCACCATCAGCCAGGTGACCCCTCTGGTCCAGAGCCTCCTCAGGAGGCTGGAGGAGATTCTCCAAGGGCAGGATTGTGGTCCACAGGGCAAGAAGCTGGTGACTGAAGTAGTTGCCCTGGTGCAGCAGCTGAAGGCAGAGCTGAAGGCAAGGTTCAATGAGCGCTTGAAGTGGGCGGAATAAGTTTTGGCAGTCATGCTGCCCTGTTGAGCACGAGCCCATGCTCACCAGAGTGCCCTGCACATACAAGCTGCTTCTGCTGGCAATAGGTGTGCTGCTGCTGCTCAGCCTGCTGCTGGTGGTGCTACTGCTAGGGCTGGGGGCAGATATAGAACCCCTCCAGCTGAAAGGGGTGACTGCTCCCATTCCTACCATCCCCAGGGGCATCCTGCTGCCGCACTCTCTCAACAGCCCATTCTGCCTCCAGGACCCTCTCCACCATGTCACCCTTCCGGTGGCCATAGAGCGGTGTCTGGCGTGCCATGCTGCCCTTGACACTAGGGTCCAGCATGGTTGCCAACACATATTTCTCCTACTGCAGCTCATCAAACTGCACCTTCAGCTCTGCCTTCAGCTACTGTACCAGGGCAACTGCCTCAGCCACCAGCTTCTTGCCCTGAGGACCACAATCCTGCCTGTGGAGAATCTCATCCATACTCCTGAGGAGACTCTGGACCAGAGGGGTCACCTGGCTGATGGTGGCCATGGAGGAACTGATGGTCTCTGTCATGGCCAGGAATTGTCTCAGAATGAAGACGATGTGAGCCAGGATCTTACATTCCACCCCATGTACCCTGGAGATGCCCCCTTTTCCATCACCAGTTGAAACTGATGCAAGGTGGCTTTCTACTCAAGAAGCCGCTTGAGCATCAGGAAAATGGAATTCCACATCGTGGACACATCCTGCACCAGCTGGTGCAGTGGGGACCCTTGCTCAGCCTGCTTCACCTGGAGGAGGTCGCTGCCCTTCACGCTCCAGATAAAGAAACTGGCCAGCTTCCTCCCCCGCTCGATCAGGGACCTACGGGTGCCTGCCCCAATCCCCAAGCCCAGAGCATCCCTGACCACCAGGTGAAGGGTGTGTGCAACACAAGGGATTCTGGAGAAGTCCCCTCGCAGACTGCCCTCAATATATTGGCCGCGTAGTCCATCACCATGCACCCCTTGGTGAAAGGCGCACCTGGGTGACCCACTCCCTCACCATCGTGGTCAGGGCTGCCTCGATTTTCCAAGACTTCCACTTGAAGCAGGTCCATCTATACCCTGATTTGGGACCCCTCCTGCCAATCCCAAATGCTGCATCTGGGTTCTGCTACCAGTGCACCGTCACTGCCAGGTAGGCGTGCAGCGCATTTCTACTCGAACACAGGTCCGTGGTGAAGTGGACAGTGGCACCCCCAGCCCCTGCCAGCTGCTCCCTCACCTGCTCCTTTAATGCCCAGTACAAGGCTTGCACCACCTGCCGACTCAGGGTGGTACGTGAGGAAAGCGTAACCAGGGCAGTCAGGAAGCCAATCAGGTACCTAAACTCCATGTCCCTGACCACCGAGAAGGGCTGCCCATAAAGCGCAATCATTTCCCCCAACATGCGCGTGACTTTCAGCTGAAAGCCACGTCGCCCTCTACATCCTGCAGCTGCCAATGGACTTGGCAGCTGCCCCCACCCCAGCTCCTCCATGGTGCGCTGATGCTTCTGGACCTCAACTGTCTGTGTGTGGATGGCCCTGTCCAAAGTGGCCAAGTGTCTCTTGTCCTGCCCACCAATGAACATCCCCAGTGAGCGGTTTTTCTCTATGGCGGGGGACATTTGCTCGCCGCACCGCCTGCGACTGGGGGCCAAGTTGGTGGAGCAGTTGCTTTTTATAAAGGTCAAACTTCCGCTGCTGGGCTTCCCTGAGCTACCCCTGGACATGGATTGATAGTGCAGTGGCACACATCATCCCATGCCAGGGGCAGTCTTGCGACGGGGCTCCTCCTCAATTTGGGCTGCTGCTGCTAAGGTGCTATCTCTTCCTCCCAATGCCTGGCACCCTCCCTGCCTCTCTCTCTCTCTGACTAGATGGCCTCGGCTTCCCTATCTGACTGACCTCATGATGCAGGGTGGCATTGGGAATCTGTCAGCTGGCCTCTGGCTAGACGATCTCGGCCTGCATATCCGACTGGCTCTCTCTCTTTTGTGTTGTAGTCTTCGCCAGTCTATCTGAGTGTCCTGCCAAGGTCCCAGCCTGCCTTCCCTACTGCCTCTCATGCCATGCAGCCTGTCTGCCCGCCCTGGTTGCCAAGTTCGAACCCTACCTAGCCTGCCTTCCGCTGCTCATGCCATGCTACCTGTCTGCTGCTGCTGCTACTGCTGCCTCAGCTGTACCATGGGTTCTGCTACTGGGCAATTCAAAGTCTGCTGCTGCTCCACGAATGTCTGGCAGCCTGCAATGCCTAGCCAAGTAGGGGTGCCAGGCCACCAAGCCCCTAGCCTTCATGGCCTCTGCTGCTGCTGCCGCTGGGTCTCAGATGACCAGCCATGGAGCCACGGGCACCTCCAGGGGCCAAGCGCTGAGCCTACCTGCCTGGGAAACCTGGGGTGCCAAGCCCCAAGCCTTCCTAATCTCTGCTGCTGCTGTGACTCCGACAGCCTGCCATGCCAGCATGGGCCCCCTGGAGCACCCCAAGCCTCCAGGTGGGACTGAACTTTCCAAACGTATGGGGCAGTCCAAACTCCATGGGACTGAACCCACTAACCCAAACTAAGTTTTCAGTCTGAACGTCCGAACATCCGAACTGCGTTTTGTTCGCACATCCCTACTCATTGACACCAAGACATCTTTATCCCTTAAAAGCAGTATGAAAAATCCTTAGTGTTAATGAAAATACGGAACCAGAAGTCATTCTGAAACTACAATAAAGGCTTAAAAGATTGATGAAATTTTGGCCAGTTCACATTATTTCCAAATGGATTTTCCCCATAGTCACTGTCCTTTTCCACATAGTCTCCTTTCATTCTCATCTTGTTGACCATGACCTACAGAGTTATTCTTGATTATGCTTTGTACTTTATGCCATATTTCAGAAGTTATCTTTATGATCTTAGGGATATTGCAAGGCTGAGCCCAATGTCCCAGCCAGGCACTGAAATTTTAATGCTTTCTTTTACAACATGCAGGTTTAGTTATTGCAACAACTCCCTGTTTATTTATCCAGAAGGATCTTAAAAGCAACCGTTTCTCTTATTTAAAACATAGCAGAGACCCTGTTAATCTAACCTAGATCTACCTGCCCTTTTACCTGCCAACTTTGGGAGACATTTTGTTACTGGTGGGTTCCAATGGCTGTAGAAAACTATCAGTATCCATCTGGACCATTACTAGGAGTGGATATAATGAAATGGCTAAAATAATGTTCTTTTAATCCCCAGTCTCAGTCTTTCTCATAAATTTAGACCATTCTTTTTTTTTGAAGTTCAGGAAATATGATTCTATCCTCTCTCCACCCTGTGTTTCTGGATGTTATTGTCAGTATGGTGGAAATAATCTGTGGGTTCTGAAGAAGGAGAGAACAGCCAAGGCTTATGAAATAAGGCTGTATTGGAGCTGAGATCTGGAACACTAAACCCAGGCATGGAATACAAAACCCCAGCATTTATAACACCCAGTATTATATCAAGCAATTATAAGAACCCATTTTTGTCATGTGTAAAAGCGGCCTAAGAGATAGAGGCAGAGTAGTCCAGATGATATCTTTCAGAAATTAGCCCAATAAAGTAAAAAATCTGAACTACAATGGGGTTGATCCAAGGTCAGCACACTAGATGTGTGCATCGTGTGCACCCAGTGCATGCAACATATGCACACAGTACACACACCATGCTCACGCTGTGCATGTTCATTGTATGCATGGCATACACAGTGTGTATATGCAGACCTTGGATTTACCTCTTTTTACCTCTATTTGTATATTTGCATATATTACCCTTTTACCTCTATTTGTATATTTGCACACACATCGCTTTAAGCAGTGGAGTTATTCTACATTTAAATAGTATAATTCACTAAAGTCCCAGTTCTTGGATGTTGTTCCTAATGGTTTGGCACCATGCATAATAGGTGTTTCTTCTCATACAATGATTGTCATAAATCGGAAGCACACATTTTCACTTGTTTATAGTGGAAGTGGAAGCTAGGATTCTCTTATGACATTTGGAACCTTATGGTTAGAAGGTTAAGGAGATCAATAGTTATAATAGGAGCTCACCAGAGGATTTTGGTGTGGTAACTGATGGTCTCAAAATTTACCATGCCATCTTGGGTGATTTCAGACGTTACGGGTGGGCGGTTCACTACAGTGGATTCCCAGTGGGGGTGACCCAAACAATCACCCCCCGGGGCCAATAAAAGCCCCAAACAGATGTGACAGGACTGGAACCATGGCAGGGAATTGGGCCGGCAGATCACGGACCAGGGCAGTGCAACAGACGTGACGCCGATTCCCAGCCATGGTCAAAACACCCAGAAGGTGTGGGGTCAGCCCATCCCTGAGAGGCCTGAGGGCAAATGAAGCCAAAAGTCACAAAAGGCAATGCCCACACAAGGGAAACGGGAAGGGAGGGGGGAGAGGGGAAAGAGTCGCACAGGTACCAGCCACAACAGACACACACACACGCAGCCACGGAAGATAGTAAAGAAAGGAAAGGGGGGGACACAGGTGACCCGACACCACGCAAGGCATACCGGGCATGGGGGGTGGTGGTGTTGGGCCGCGGGACCAGGAAGAGGGGAGGAACAGGCACAGGGGCATGGCAGGACAATGCCACCAGGTACATGGAACTCCACAGCAGAACAATCCCCACGGGCACCCCCACAGCAAAACACATAGTCCTGGAATGGGGGGCCCCCTGCAGCTCCAGAGAAAGGCACAGTGGGAGCCCACAAGTCACAGCGAGCCAGCTGGGAAGGGTCCAGGAGGCACATGCACTCACGGCACCCCACCGAGGGGCAAATGGATGGCAGCCAGGAGAGGCAGTCCAGCACAGCTGGTCCAAGGATGTGTGGTTCCATCCTTTCAGGAGGTCGGGAGGGACAGTCCGGGGGCCCCGAAACCCCAGGGCACACAAGCAACCAGGGGGGAGGAGTGCGGCCCAGAGGTGGCCTGGTTCCACAGTCGGGGCAGCAGCATACTTGGAAGCAGATGTCGCAGTAGCAAGGCAGAGACAGCAGGGTGGGGGCAGGCACCGGGGTCAGGCCCCCCGGGTAGGTCCCGAAGCCCACACGGCCCAGGACACAAGGGGGTCAGGAAGGTCCCCAGGGGCTCACAGGCAGCTGTTGGGGGCAGCTCCGGGGCCAGGCCCAGGGTGCCCGGCCCGATGAACCAGGTGGGGTCAATGGATCATGCCCCGGTGTTACCCCAACACGGACATGTGGTGGGCGATCAGGTAGTAAGCCTCAAAGGGGTCATGCACGGAGAGCCCCAACTGGACATCAGGACGGGACCAGACCCACGCCAGGGCCAACATCTCTGCCGCAGAAGGCTCTGTTACACAGCAGTCAGCAGCAGGGGGCCAATGAAGATGCCCCAGCCCCAGAAGTCGGTGATACACCGCCACACAGGTGCGCTGGTACCCATGTGCCCCGTGAACGCAGCCAAAGTAGGACACGGCCAAGGCAGGGACACCTTCAGCAAGGCACAGCGAGTGGGCACCCAGGCTGCACACCCACAGTGCACTCACAGTCTCAGACCCAGACCAGGGCACATGCGAACACCTATTCACCAGGACGCAACCATCAGGGAAGCGGACCAGTCCCAGGGTCTCGGCATGCAGCCGGAAATCTCGGGCACTCTCCTCATAGCTGAGGTAGTGGAGTCCAGAGCTCACGCTCATGAAGGCGGATGAATGGCTGTCTGGCCTGCCCAGGAGCAGCTGAACAGCAGGGCTATGCCACAGGTCGCATAGGGACATGGTCTCGGTGTAGGTCCAGATACGGGGGGCCCCATGGGGGACAGGAAGCGGGAGCCCTGTGGATGGACAAGCAGCCATGGTCCAACTGCCCGGGGAGATGAGCACAGAGCTCAGAGGGCCTCACACACCTTCCAGGGCTGAGGGGCCTCCCGGGGGTCCCAAGGACAGGGTAAGCAGGCACGGGCCACAACAGAGCGAGGCGTGGGGTGCAGACCCAGCACAGCTGCACAACACAATAGCTCTCACATCCCAACTAATCAGCACTCCAAGGCCA
>QEPC01006094.1:579763-594554 GCA_003113815.1 Sphenodon punctatus | reverse complement strand
TGGACGGAGCAGCTGCTGCTGCCATCCCTGGTAAGCAAATTAAAGGGCCCTGGCAAGTGGGGAGGCTGGGGAGGGGAAGCCCCGAGGGTTTGTTCATTCCCCTTCCCCCGTAGAATCTCCTGCCCCGCGTCCCCACAGCGCAGGCTGGAAATTCTGCGCTGGGGTAAGCGGGGCAGGAGATTCCACGGGGGAGGGGAATTCCATGGGAAATCTGCGATTCGCAGACCTGCGTTTCCCGCGGGGCCCTGCACATACTGGACCAGGAGCCACTGTACCTACAACACCTTTAATATCACCCATGTGTACATATTCACCCATTCCCTCATAACTGGTTGTGCCCTGCCACCACAATGCCCCCCCTACACAGGCCTACACCTCCCCACTCCCCCCCATCCCCCTGCCCCCTGGGACAGCCCTGTGCACACCTGGTCTGGGCCATTGAGCTCATAGAGCTCACCTCCCCCCCGCTGTCAGTGCTGGTAGACATGTGCCAGTGCGCCTCCTGTTCCGGTTGGTCCGCCCTGGTAGGGTGGCCAGGGGGGCCTGGCCCTGGGCCCCCCCATGGCGGCTGCTCCCTCCGGAGGCCAGTGGGCACAGGGAGGTGAATGCGCCACCCCTGAGGGTGTGGGGGTGGCAGGGGTGGCAGGCCAGGGAGCTGGTGCACCGAGGGCCCTGGCATGGGTGCCTGGGCAGGCAGGGTACTTGGGGGGGGGGGGCTGCCTGACATGACGTAGGCACACATGGTGCCAGCATGCAGGAGCAATGAGGTCCCAATATCGTGGGACCTGTCCATCTTGTTCGAGTGCTCCTGCAACATGGCATTAGTGTCCTGCCTCAGTCCCCTGAGCAGCTCCACCTGCCTGCTGTGCTCCCTGTGCTCCTGCCGCCGCTCCAGGTGCACCTTAGCCTGGAGCCTCCTGTCCTGCTCCTCTGCCCACTCGAGGGACCGCTCGATGGCCACCTCCATCCGGTCCACGGCCATGATCATCTGCTCCCCCTGTTCCTCAGCTGTCTGGACTATCTCCTCCATCTGCTTCTCCCTGTGCCTGCAGACCCATGTCCGGTGCTGCCTCATGCACAAGTCTGGAGGCACAGACCCAGGGGCAGCTGGCTGCTGGGGTTGCCCTGTGGGTAGAGAAGGGTGTGCTATGTTGTGGCATGGTCCCCTGGCCCCAGCTCAGGATAGCCCATGGGCCCCATGGTTCCCCAGGCATGTGGCCCAGCCCCTCCGCACCCATGGACCCCTTCCCTTCCCCCCTCCTCGCCATGCCTGGGTAGCCCATCTGTGAACACCGGTGGGCCCTCCATACTGGACCGCCTGCCTCACCTGCTCCCTCTGCCTGCTGGGCGGGCTCCTTGGTGGCTGCCTCTGTAGTCCCCTGGGTGCGGTCCCGTGGTGGTCGGTGGCCTGTGGGTGACAGTGGGGGGGTTGAGTGTGTGTGGGGGTGTGGTTGGGTGGTCTGTGGCAGGGCCCCCTCCTGCCTTTGGGGGGGGCTGGGGCTATGCATGTGGCTGTCCCTGTCCCTTCTAGTCCCCCCCTGGACATTGGCCCCGTGGGCACAAGCCCTCTCCCCTGTGGGACGGGTACTTACCCTCTGTGTCGGCCTCTGAGACATCCGAGGCTGGGCCCTCAGTGTGGGAGCGCTCCCCCATGGACCCCTGGCTGTGTGTGGTGCGGGTTCCAGTCTCTGATTCACCTTGGCTGGGCTGGGCCTGGGCTACTGTCCAGGGGGGGCCCTGTAGGTTCCAGAGCACCCGGGCTCTTCCTCCTGGGGGTCTGGGGCCCTGTAGCCGGTGTCTACCAGGGGGGTGGCGAGGGGAGGGGGTACCTCAACTCATTCCCTGCCCTGATCCACAGCGCTTCCAACAAGTCATGGGGCCACTATGGACCCCTTCATGTGGAGGAAGCAGTCCAGGGCATCGTAGTATGGGGCTGTCCGGGCTCCATGCCCAGACCTCCTGTTGATGTCCCGGATAGCCTTGTACCCCCTCCTCAGCTCTTTTGCCTTAGACAGGCACTATGCCACTGTCCGGGGTGCCCCGCCAGCTCCATGGCCCACACAATGTCCCGGTAGACCTGCTCATTGCGCTGGTTGAGCGTGAGCTCCAGTTGGTACTCCAGGGTCCCCCATATCTAAATAAAGTCCCAGGTCTCCTGGAGCCCCCACTTCCTCCCTCTTCTCCACTCTGGTTCTTCTCCCTCCTCCTCCACCCCTTCCTGCTGCACCTCTGGTTGGGCTGGTCCGGTGTGCTCCGGGGGGTCGGCCACCCGGGCCATTTTCCATGTCTGCAGGAGGCAGGGGGTCAGGGGATTACGGTTTGTTGGAGGTCGGGTCCGCCTCGCGGGGTGCCCCCTCCCCCCGGGGGTGGCAGGCTGTGCCCCTTGCCCCACCTTGCCACCCCTTTGTCCCCTGTTTCCCATGCCCTTGCTCCCCCTTACCTGTTTCCGGGGTGCCTCCTCCTCTGCCGGCCCAGCTGATGTCCCAGGGGCATCCTGTGCCAGTTGCTGTGGGTGATCTCTCCCTACCACCACCTCCATGTTCAGTGTGATCCCCAGCTCCCCCACCCTCACCTGTGCTTCCTCCCCCTCCACCACCACCACCAGTGCCCCTGCCTCCTCCACCTCCTTCTCCTCGCCCCTGGCTCTCTCCTCCACCACCACTCTCTTCCCCCTCCTCCCTCCTTGCTCCATCCCGCCACATTTGCCTGCTGCATTTTTCCCTTTAAATCTCCCTCCGGTGGGTGTGTTGATGCTGGTTGCCAGGCAGCGCCATTACGTGTGTTGCTCACGGCTGGGGATCATTTCCTTGGATCCCGGGTGGTGTTTGCCATCCAGACGTTATGTTTAGTTGATCTCCGGTGGGGATCTCCGTGACCATGCATCCACGGGAATTTGTGCGGGGAGCCCGGGAAGCGTGGTTGAAATTGACCCTATGTGGGTATTGAGCGTGGTGAACATCTGGCAGGCGCCAAACAGATGTTCAGGGCGCCTTGGCCCCGCCGCGGGGTTGAGCGTGATTCACTGTGGTTGAGCGTGATCTCATAACGTCTGAAATCACCCCTTGATTACTAAGAACTGTAGTTTAATGTAATGGATGAGTACTGAAGTCTGTTCATTTTCTTGCCCCCCTCTCCTCCCGCCCCCTATCTCCGCCTCTGTTTCATTATGGTGAAGATTTTCTTCCGGTAAACAGAAGAATGAATAATTTTGTTTTGTATGGTTTCCTTAAAATTGGCACCTATGACTGAATTTTAAACCAGAACACCATTACTTGAGTTTTCCTCAATGACATATATGCTCAGCTTTTCACAATGCAAGCTTGAGGTTGTTCTCAATAAGATATCACAGTGAGGAAAAGAAAAAGGTGTTATTTTTATGAAATAAAAGATTTCCCTGCACATAGACAGGTCCAGAGGTGTTGGACCTCAGGCACTTACTTCCTCCCTGCTCCTAGCCCAGGAATAGCATATGTAGGTGGGCATAGACAGGCAGGCATTTGGTCATAGAAGCTTCATCCATATGTTAGGGCTTAGCCAGGGCCACCCCTGGGAAGAGGTGCTGGGTGCAGAGGCTGAGTACTCACAGCCTAGGGAGCTCAGAAGGCCAGGAGCTGAACAGGTGACACCACTGGATATGGGGTATCTGGACAGCAGCAGAACCAGAAAACTGGAGACCTGGAAGCCTGGGGAAAAGAGAGTGTCAGGAGTCTCTGACCACAGACTTTACTAGGCAGTACCTGTGTTGTGGATACACTTTCTGCTTCTTATGAATCACTTAAATAGTCTGGGTAGCCAAAAGGGAGTTAGATGGGTGTGGCCAATCAGGGATATAATGGGACTGAAAGGTCACAGCTTTGGGGGAACACCTGATAGCTCCAGTGGCAAAATAGTCAGAGACTATTTTGAGAGACCCTGAGGGTCTGGGCTCAATCCCTGCTCCTTTGAGGACATGACATCTGAAATCAATAGGAATTAGGGACCTCAGGTGGCTCATTCTGCCTTTTGGGAGGCAAAATGTGTGGACCCTATTTGTCTTTCAGTACCAGTCCTCAGAAGTAACTGGCCTTTGATAAAGTGTCCACCCTATCAAGTGGGCTACTTAGACCTGTGCATGTAACCCAGAGTAAGGAGGGTTAAAATTAAAGCCTTTGATATTAAAAATGTGTGGGTTTTTTCAAATAGAAAAAATGATCTGTTTAATTTTAAAGAAAAATCAAGAAGAGCTCAGAGATGAAGTTATTTGGTTAAATGAAAAGCAAAGAGAGTTTTCATATGATTCTTTAAACGGCCAATAAGCAAACCGAGATGCTGTCAAGAATGATCTGGTATGTCTGGTAACCAGGAGTTTCAAATGTCACAAAAATAATTAAGGACCTGACCTGCAAACACTTGAGCAAAATGTGCACTTTACTTACTTGTGGAGTAACATGCTAGACAGAATCGTGCTTCACTTGTGTTAGCTAAAGTGATTCCTATTGTCATAATATTGTATTCAGTACTGGCTCTTCATTAAAATATGAAAAATGGGATTCTACAAGTTGACAGTATACGTTCCTCCACCTGTTGCATAATATTTCTGACATTTTCTTTTATTTTGCTGGACAATGTGAGGTCACCAGAGAACTGATGAGACTGTTATATTTTAAACAGTATTTATTGAATTAGCAGAATGGCATAATTATAACAGCAAGCCAAAAAGTAGTTATATTTCATTTAAAATCACTCCTTAGGTTAATGAAACTATAAGTAGAAAGTTTCTTTTCATGGGGGGTCTGCATTTCATTTTTATTACTATAATAATAATGAAAACCAAAGAGGATTCTTTTGTTTTCATTGTTGGATGAAATGTGGAAGATTTGTACTTCCAAAGGAGGGCATTATGTATGCCAAATTTTGGAAAGGTTGAATAAAGGAATAAGATTTTATAAGCAGTTGAAATTTGTTATTTTACAAAATTCTGCATACACATTCCTCACTGCAACATCTTTGTCTCCAAAGTGATTTGGATGCAACTTGGTAGAAGTATACCACTCCCCAAATAGACTATCTCTGCCAAATTGCAGAAGGATTGAATAAAGGGTCCTGATGTTATAAGCAGTTTACTTGTAAATGTATTTCTGTCTGTAACATCTTTGTATTCTAGCTGGTTTTCATGAAATTTGGTAAGATTATACTTCCGACGTTCAGGAGCATCACTGCCAAATTGTAGAAAGATTTGATAAAGGGTCCAAATTTTATAAGCAATTTAAGTTTCCTTCTTGAAGACTATTATTCAGTTAAATAGGACATGTAGTGCCATTCAGAGACAGGTATGGTAGGGGGAAGGGGGCTGTAGAAGGGAGATGGAGAACCCCAACAGACTGACAGACACATTCACTGGTCAATTACTGCACGCTTTCCCCTTTACAGGAGGACCAATCAGTGGTGGCTTCAAGGCAGGCATAGAGGGTAGATATAAACTGCTGTTCTTTGGGCCTGCTCTTTGTCTGTAGTTAGTTCTAGCTTTGGTCAGAGTGTTTTCTCATAGTTTGCTGGCAGACTTTTTTTTTGTGTATGTGTGCTAGAGCGCACTGCAAGTGTTCAGCTAGCTACATAAAACCCAATCCCCACATAGAGGGGTTGCTGCCCATCATCCTCCTGACCCTTACTGAGGCATTCTGTGCAAGTTGACGGACACCTCCATGCACCTGGGGTACCCGCCCAGACTGAAGCCTTTGCCAAACAGCAGAGATGACAGATATTTCCTCTGGACAATTGGCCTGACATTTCAAACACACCCTGGCTGGGACAGAGATGTGATTGCCTCTCTTGCTACATGCCTCCAAATTTCCAGAACCAATCCTGGTCGGCTCTGAGACGGGCATAGAAGGGACGTAACTGAGACTTCAGGCAGCAAGAAAGAGGGCAGGCGGAAGCATCCAAGCAATCAGGAGACATGGTTCACACATCAAGACTGGCCAATTGTCATCACAATCACATCCTGCAGCACTGTGACAGAGGACATGAGATAATCCCTTATTGGGTCTTTCCTAAGGAGATGCTTCTAACTTCCCAGTAACAAGTTAGGGAGAGGGGTTGGGGTGGTCACACACAGAATGATATATGGGTGACATTTCTTATTTCCAATTCGCATCACAAACGCATCTTGTACCACAAACATGAGAGAATCCCTGACATAGGCTCATACTCTCCAGATGCTGTGAAGGTCCAACTTTGGGAACCTTTATCAAATCTTTCTGATATTTTGCAGAGATTATCCTAAAGGTCGGAGATATAATCCTTCTAAATCTAATGTAAACTGCCTGGAATATAAAGACATTATTTTCAGAAATGCATTTACAAGAAAATTGCTTGTAACATTCAGACCGTTTATCCAATCCTTCTGGAATGTGGCAGAGATAGTAAAATTCAGCAGGGGTATATGTTTTTCAAGTTGCATCCAAATCAGATGGTAGACAAAGATGTTACAGCCTGGAATGTGTATGCAGAATTTTGTAAAATAACAAATTTCAACTGCTTGTAAAATTGGATCCCTTTAGCTAATCTTTCTGAAATTTGGCAAACATAATGCCCTCTCCTGGGGGTACAGGCCTGCCAGATGTAATCAAAATAGGATGAAAAATAAAAAGGTTC
This sequence comes from Sphenodon punctatus, assembly GCA_003113815.1. Taxonomy (NCBI): domain Eukaryota; kingdom Metazoa; phylum Chordata; class Lepidosauria; order Sphenodontia; family Sphenodontidae; genus Sphenodon; species Sphenodon punctatus. The sequence continues at coordinate 587,921 of QEPC01006094.1, read as the reverse complement.
CAGCCAAAAATGTGTTTTCCATTTAAACCAATGGAAATAAAAAACAAAAATAAAACAAAACAAAGATGAAAAAAACCCCACAAAAACCAATGCCATTTTAGTAATAAAAACAAATTGAATAACAAAAACAAAAGAGAGTTACTATGCAGATCCCTATAATCTTCTTGAATCTTCTCATTAGAAGATCCTATCAAATTGTATGATGTCTATGATCTTAATGAATCATCTGAGAAATGAATCTCAAGTTTTGGGTCAGAAAATCGTCTGAAAATCTAATCTCAAGTTTTGGGTCAGAAAATTCTGAGAAAGGGATTGGGAGGGGAGTGGGGTGTTGCCCTGTTAGTCCAAAATTTAAGAGCTGTAGTTGGAGTAGTTCAGTAGTTTCAAACAATTGATTATATATATACTGTCAAATGGCTGCTAAAGAGTGGTCTCTTTCTGACTTTATTATTATTATTATTATTATTATTATTATTATTAACTATTACTTTTCTTCCTGAAATCATGAGTTCTGGTGATGTATTATCAAGACCACAGACCTTACTTCATTTAAATGATTTCAATATATTTTTTTTGTTTCCTTCCTACAAAGTGGTTGCAACTTTTCAGCTTGGTAAGCTCTGAGGATTGCTTTTATTGATACTATGCTTAGGGGTGTGCATTTCGTTTTTGTTAATAACAATTAAACAAAAACAAAAATGAAATTTTTTTTTTTTTTAAATGGGGGGAAACTGAACAACATATTTCTGGCTTTTAATTTTTTTGTTTCTCCTTCAATTCTGATGAACATTGGAGAGATTATACCCCCTATAGAAGGCACTGTTTGTACCAAATTTTGAAAATATTGGATAAAGGGGGCCGATTCTAGAAGCAATTGAACATTGTGAATTTAAGAAACCTCCATACACATTCCTGGCTTCACCTTTTTTATCTTCCATTCAGTTTGCATGAAACCTGGGAAATATATGTCCCTCCACTAGTGTACCAATCCTGCCAATTTTCAGGAAAAAAATGGGTAACGTACTGATGTTATAAGCTATTAACTTGAAAATACATTTCCAATTGTAATATTTTTAGATTCCATCCTGTTTATAATTAATTTGGCAGAAAGTTATCACACATGTTCTCTGTCATCTCTGCCAAACTACAGGACAATTTGATAAAGGGACCCAATTTTATAAGCAATTGAAGTTGTCCCCTTGAAGACCATTATTCAGATAAATAGCAGCACATGCAGTGCCAGTCAGAAGCAGGTACCAGGATTGGCAGGGGTAGGGAGGCTGTAGGAGGGAGGATGGGGAGCAACCCAACAGACTGACATACACATTCACTGGCCAATTACTGCATGATTCCAGCTTTACAGGACCAATCGGTGGTGGCTTCGAGGTGGGCATAGGGTGGCTGCCTTGAGGTGGGCATAGAAGGGACATATCTGGGACTTCATGGATAGCATCCCAGCAATCAGGTGACATAGGCCAATTTCAGCAGTCCCCCCCCCTTACGTATTCTGGCTGCGGGGGGGGGAATGCGCAGCCAGGATATGTGTGAGGATCGACTGGTCTGAAAGCCCCCCCTGCGCAGTTTTGCCAGCAGACATGCATAGGGATGCAGAGCTCAATTTCCTGCTCTTCAGCCCTGCATGTTTCTGCTGGCAAAGTTGCGCATGGGGAGGGCGTGGCCTTTGGACCAGCCAATCCCCATGCATATCCTGGCTGCAGATCTCCTTCCCCCCCCTCCGCCAGAATACCAGAATATGCATGGTGGGGTGGTGTCTGAAAGTGACCATAGTTTACACATCCAGGCTGGCCAATTATCATCACAATCACATTCTGCAGCACTGTGACAGAGGACATAAGAGAATCTCTATTGGCTCTTTCCTAAACAGATGCTTCCGACTTCCCAATAACAAATAGGGGAGAGATGTTGGGATGATCACAGCACAGAATGAGGATATTTGGTTGACATTTCTGCTGGCCAATTGGCATCACAAACTGATCTTATACCACAGTGGCATGTAAGAGAATCCCTGAATCCCTGACATATATGCTGTGCAGACATATAAAATTGGGACTATTTATTGCATCTTTCTGATATTTGGCAGAGATGATCATGAAAGTGTGATATACAGTCCTGCAAAATGTCATGTACACTATTTCTTAGGGGTGTACAATTCGTTTGTTTTTTAAGTTACTAAAACAAATGAAGCCCCATTTGTTTCAGTAACTGAAGACGCCAAAATGAATGAATAAGCAAACATTTGTTTGCTTACATTCAGTTTTGTTTTTGTATTTAAATCAATTAAAATAATTTAAACATATTAAGAAATCATTGTGCATTCTTAAAATGGACACTAGAACACTGTGCATGTGTCACTGCCATTTTGGAAAGGGGCAGGCAGCCTGCACATGTGCAAAATGGCCATTGCACTGGGTGTACATGTACTGAACAACTGAAAATCCATTTTGCACATGATTTTTTAATTTTGTTTATATTTTTACTTTTAAAAGTTTTTAATACAAATGATGTTACAAAAACAATTTCTTTAAAAACCCCATGAGCTGGGGTTGGTGTGGAGTCTGGGGAGGACAAAAGGGCTGCAACCAAAGGGCACAGGCTGTTAGGTGGCTGTTCAGTTACCAGGCGGTGTAGGGAACCCACCCTCCAGAAGCCCCCCAAGCCATGTTGCAGCAATTGGTGGCAACTTGGAAGTGTAGCCTAGAATGAAGTCCTTGAAAGAGCAGCTTTTTTCATTATGATGATGATGATGATGATGATGATTGTAATTTTAGTTTTTTACTTGGTTTAGGAACTGAACCCCAGTCCATTAGATTAAGGGGAATATTGGGCTGGTTGGGGGATGGCCTTTGGGATTGGGACCTCAACCCCAGTGGGGGACATGGGGAATTGGGTTAGGGAGGGTGGAGGTTCTGAGGTGGGGCACCCTGGTGTGAGGAGGGGGCCAAACCTTGGAGGGGACCACTTGGTGGCAGCAGGTGGAGGGAATTGGGGGGCAGTTTTAGTGGGGGGTCGGGGTTCCCCTAGGGCCTGGGCAGGGCAGTCGCTGGGGTCAGGCTAGAGTGGAGGGAGTGTGGGAATTGTATGGAGACAAGGGAGGTATGGTCGTGGAGGGCAAAGAGTACGGGTGGCCCGGGGACCAAAGTGCTTGGTGCCTATTCCCAGAGCCTGCCCCCCTCAGATGGGAGAATGGACCAAGGTATGAGGTCCCTCTGTTCAGAGCTGCTGCTGTTGAACGTGAAGTCTGTGGCTAACAAAGAACCAGTGATCCAGGACTTAATCCTGGATTGGGCCGCAGACCTTGCATGCTTCATGGAGACCTGGCTGGATGGGGAGACGGGCCCAATTTTGGCGGACCTCATTCCAGCAGGGTACTCCATGTAGCACCAGCCTCAACTGGAGGACCGGGGTGGTGGTGTAGATATGGTTTCTAAGGAGTCCTGAACTGCTAGGAGGTATCCAGTGCAGTCTATTCCAGAAATTGTGGCTCTCCACGTGGTGTTTGATTTGACAGGGGACAAAATTGGAGTGTTGCTGGTGTACCGGGCTTCTTCCTGCCCAGTGACATCCCTCTTCCTGGTGGTGAGGGGGCTGATGAGTCTGGCCTCCCTCTGCCTGGAGGTGAAGATATCCCAGGCCCACCGTGAGGAGTTTGTCACCTGCTTTGCAGAGAAGATCACTCGGATTCAGCGTGATTTCGGAGCCAGTATTGATGAAGAGGAAGGAGAGATTGGGGTTATGGATGTCCTGTCTGGTCCATCTTTGTGGAATCAGTTTCAGGAAGTGATGCTGGCTGATGCCGGGGGTGTCCTGGGGTCTGTTAGGGTCACCTTTTTTTAATTAGATCCATGCCCATCCTGGTTGGTGAAAGTCTCCAGGGAGACCCTGGGACCGGTGCTGGTGGGGGTGATCAATGCCTCCCTTTGGGAGGGTAGGGTGCCGGAATGCCTCAAAGAGGCAGTGGTGTGGCCCCTGTTAAAGAAGCCATCTTTGGATGTTGACACACAGGTTTGTTACCGACTTGTCTCTAACATTCCCTTTTTAGGGAAGGTTATTGAACAGGTTGTGGCCCAGCAGCTCTGGGGTCACCTGGATGGCAAAAGTTTTCTAGACCCTTTTCAATCGGGGTTTCATCCAGGGTATGGCACTGAGACTGCATTGGTGGCCTTGCTGGATGACATCATGGAGAGAGAGATTTAGGGCATTCAACACTACTTGTCCTTTTAGATCTCTCGGATGCTTTTGATACAGTGGACCATGGGATATTACTGAGATGATTGCGGTCCCTGGGATGGGTGGGTGGGTGGATGGGATGGTCCTTGGATGTTTCCACTCGTTCCTCTCAGGAAGGAGCCAGCGGGTGGTGTTGGGGACTGAAACATCTAGCCCCTGGGACCTCTCTTGCGACATACCACAAGGTTCTATTTTGTGTCCATTATTGTTTAACATCTATATGCAACCCCTGGGGGAGGTTGTGAGATGGTTTTGTGTGCACTGCCACCAATATGCTGATGACACCCAGCTATAACTCTCATTTTCAAGTGACCCAGGCCCTGCAGTCTTGGTGCTTTCCCAGTGCCTGGAGGCAGTGGCTAACTGGATGTGTTGGGGATGATGGCTCCCCTCGTTGAGGGGCTCCGCCCCCCCATTGGCTCCCTGGGTCCGGAGCTTGGGAGTTCTGTTGGACCCCAGCCTTCAGCTGGATTGGTAGGTAAAGCTGGTGGTGAAGGAAGCCTTTCACCAGCTACATCTTGTGCGGAGGCTCTGGCCATATGTTTCGGACTCCAACCTGGCCACCATCATCCATGAGTTCATCATCTCAAAGCTGGATTACTGCAACACGCTCTATGTGGGGCTGCCCCTGGTTCAGAAGCTGCAACTGGTGCAGAATGGCAGTGGTCCATCTTCTGACAGGGACTGGCCATAGGGAGCACATTACACCAGTGCTCCAAGCTCTGCACTGGTTGCCTATAGTGTTCCGAGCCTGATTTAAGGTGCTGGTTTTAACCTTTAAAGCCCTACGCAGTTTGGACTCCTCCTAGCTGAGAGACCATCTCACTCCTCGGGTCCTGGGGAGATCCTTGTGGTCCGCTGAGAGCGCCTTCTTGGAGGTCCCCCGGGTTAGCCGGGGGGCTACAATGGAGAGGGCGTTCTCAGTGGTCACACTGTGGCTGTGGAACTCCCTCCCAGAGGAAGCTCAACTGGCCCCGAGTCGGCTGACCTTCTGTCAGGCCTGTAAGACCTGGCTGTTTGTCCAGGCCTTCAGGGAAGGGAGTGAGTAGGGGTGGGGGAGACAGGCAGTGGGCGGGTGGTTGGGTTGGTTAGGGAGGGTTTGGGTATGGGATATTTTAATCTGGGGGTTTTAGGTTGTTTTAATTGTATTTTAGTTATGTGTTTTAAAATGTTGTTAGCTGCCTCAAGATGCTTGTAGCAGGAGGGGGTGGCATATACATTTTAATAATAAATAATAATAAATAAATAATAAAATAAAAAACAAAAATTAATGTAAAACAAAAACAGATGTGGTCCCTTCTGCACAACCCTACCCTTTGTCAGTTGACATCTCAAAAAATGGTCTCTCTCTGCTTTAGAGATAAGAGATACGAGGCATGTGGTGAGGCTTTTTTGGAGAGACCTTTTTTGTGGATCTGGTGAACTTTCTGCTGCACTGAATTATTTAACTAGTGTTTGTTATCCCAGCATAACATCTCAGCATAACAGATGTTCACAGTTATAACGTCATTGTGTTACATGATAGTAGAAGTTTAGTCTGTGGAGAAAGGAGAATTGAAATATAAGAATTAGGGTTGTGTTGTACAAGGTTTGTAGTGTGCCAGATTTATGTAATGTAGAAATATGAGTGCCTCTTGGTGGAGGAGTGAGAGAAGAGAGTTAGGTAGCTATTAGAGCTCATTTTACCACTAACTGTACATTTAAGCGTTATTTTGAACCACTTGGATGAGCTTAGGTTAGGCAGGGAGCACATTTTATTACAGAAAAGAGATGCAAGGCGGTTTTGACTTCAGGGACAAGACTCTCTGGGACTCTCTCTGACCACTTTTACACATGACACCAAATGGGTCTCTTACAAGGCTGTGAGATTTCACTGCATAAAAGGAGAATAGTGCATTCAAACGTTACAAAACTCCAGCGTTTATAACACCCAGTATTATCTCAAGTACTTATAAGAACCCATTTTTGTCATGTGTAAAAGTGGTATTACATTTGGGACCAACATGGCAACCACCCTCTCAAATATACAAAGTCATATGTTTGTATGTACCCATTTAAGTACAGATAATGGAGAACCAAATAACCCTCATCCCACTTTTGAAAGTATTGTCAGGAGTTGTCTTTGGTCTAAGAGCTGAACTGACTAACATTCCAGACAATGGATAATTTTAAATATTTTAAATATTTGGAAACAGATGTCATTTTTCATCCAAGCAAAATTTAAATTCTATAGTACGAATGCAATTAAAGGCAAGTACTGGAAATAGACTCATTTTAAATTTATTCTTGTGAGCAGTAGATAAAAGAGACAATTAAGGTTCTTTGGGCATGAAATGAGAGAAGATGATTTGAAAAAAATATTTGCAGTGCAAAAGATTGAGGGAAGGAGAGATTCAGGAAAGCAAAGAAAAAAACCAGTTAGATAATTTTACTGAGAATTCAAATGGCTCCAACAGAGTGGTAGAGTAGGTTCAATTGGCTGGACTAGATAGACAATAATTGCAAATGTCAAATGTTGACATACCACTAATGGAGGAGGAGGAGACTCATTGGGTAAAATCCAAAATTCAGCCAGCATGGCAGTGACCTGACCCGGGTTGGGAAGCAGCAGCAAACACAGTCTGGATTGAGTTGGCTGGGGTGCTGAACAGACATGTCAATGTCTAGGGCTCTTGGGAGGACAGGAAGTATGCTTAATGTGTGACCAGTAGGTCCCACCACCCACCATGACAGGCAACCATGGTGTCAAATGACAGCTGGCCATGGCGGACCCAGGCCATGTCTGCCAGCCTCAACAGACATGATAGTCCTCTGTGGCTTGCTTTGGCCCGCAGTGTGGTGGTGGGGCCAGCCAGCTGGCTGCATATTCAATGTACTCCCCACTCTTTCCAGTGCCCCAGTCATGGGCATGTCTGTTCAGCACCCTATTCTGGTCCTGACTCTGTCTGCTGCAGCTTCCCAACCAGTGGTGACTGGTGGTTTTTGAGCTGGTGGGGCAGTGGTTGGGTTGAACCTTCTGCCGGCGGCTTTGCTGCCGGTGGGCCGGAGCCAGGGGCAGCGATTGGCAGAACCAGGGGCAGAGGTAGGCCAGTGGCATGGCTTAACCCATCAGCAAGTTCCCAGGGTTAACAGTGGATGGACATTACGTTAGTTAATGCTGGGAACTCCTTGCTGCTGTGTGAAGCACTCCCACTGGGGGATAGAGAGACCTCTTACTGGGGTCCCATCCATGCTCTCTCACTTTCTCCTCTCTTCACAAGGAGAGAAGTTTCAGGCCTGTATAACAACCAAACACTCCCCATCCAAACCAGTATCCCCAGTACCAACACTGTATCCCCAGCAGTCAAATGCCTGTCCAAGCAAATAGGCCTTTTAAAAGAAGTTTGGCAAGTTCCAGGGCTGAATTGCCACCAAACCAAGCCTATCCAGACCAGCATCCCTAGTAGCTACACCGTATCCCTAACATCCAAATGCCTGTCCAAGCAAACAGGCATTTTTAAAAAGTTTGGCCAGTTACATGCCTCTATTGGCACCAAACCAGCCCCATCGAAATTTAAATGATGCATTTCTGTTTCTCAACAAAAAACCCAGTCAAGATGCTCAAAGTCACACAGTCACAAGCAGAGAGGCCAGAAATTACTTTCCAGAAGAGAGCAGCAGTGAAACAGGGAAGGGAACATTTTAAGAAAAGAGTAGCCACGACAAGTAGACCCATACATTTACAAAATAGCCTCTCTACTCATGCTTGGGAGGGAAGAAGGAAAGCAGCAATGCATCATGCAAACACAGAGCAAGCAAAGCAAACCATCTTAAGGCAACAATGTTATGTGCAGTCCGTAGCACACCATAAAAGCAGCAGCGGGGATTTCCACTTGTCCCCCAAAACATGCTTCACTGTTACAGCTCTGTT
>QEPC01006094.1:547326-576930 GCA_003113815.1 Sphenodon punctatus | reverse complement strand
ATGAGACCACTAATTTGGGTGAGTCCTAAGGGGAGTGAGGTACACCCTGACTGTTAGACCTGGCCATAATGACCCTCACTCCCCGCGTTCAGTACCATGTGTTGTTCCCCGGATTGGAGTTACCAGTCCAATCCATTCACCATTAGACCACCTTAGCCGTACCTAAGGAAGACTTGACACCTAGGCACCACATCGGGACCGCTCAGATCCTACCATGTGGTACCTTAGGCCAGTCTCCCTCTACCGGGATAGCAGCGGGGAGCCCCCCTTCCTCACCTGCTTCCCGGATCCAATTTCGGGTTGGCCTACCACCCTACATATACCAGATGTTCCCATAGCCACCAAGGCCGTTTTCTGGTCCTTTCCAAGGTTTTCTTCCTTCATGGTACTGAACACCGCCAGTTGCGACAAAATTTGCACTGCCACACCGGCAATAACACCGACCCAACCCGGATTCTTAGAAAAAGAACAGCACTGTGAGGAAGCCGAAAAACCCAATTCAAGGGAAAATTACTTCCTGATCCCTCACTTAGTAGGCGACCGGACAAAGTCCACAGTACTTATCCAAGGGTGGGAGGGTGGGCTTCTGGCGCTGCTTGCGGCCGAATGCCGCGGCTCGCGCGCCTCCCACACCACGTGGCTCCCCTGAGCCAATCAGCTTGCCGCATTTTCGCGCCCTTTGTCCCGTTGCAAGCTGCAACGGCGCCCGTTGCAGCATGCAAGGGACTGACCTGAAGAGCAGTCCTGGGCGGATTCCCGCCCCTGCACTTGTGCCGTTATTCCCCTGATGGGGCGTGCACAAATCTGTCCCCGCTGCGCACAAGGCGGCAGCGGGGTCCATTCTACTGAAACTAAACACGGAGCATTCATGCAAGGACTAGCCAATAATGAAAAAGCCTGCCACAACATCCCACTGCAAAAGGCGAGGCCATTTTAAAATGCAAGGAACATTCCAGTAAAGTTTGGAAACCCTCCCATCCAAGCCCCTAGGTCCCCCACCCGTAAAACAGAAAGCAGGCAGTTTACATTAAAAAAAAGCCAAGAAAGAGACCAATTTTAACCAAAAGTAGCCATGGCCAGTGGGGGCACCAGAAAATGGCCACAGCCTTTGCATATGCTTGAGGGGTTTGGGAGAGGAGTGGGGGAAAACTATCAGTGCTCATGCAAACACAAACACAGAACAAGCAAAAGCAAACCAGATCTTAAACCAACTGAACCATATTATGGGACGTCTTAGCACACCACAAAAGCAGCAATGAGGAATTTCACTTGTCCCCCAAAACATGCTTCACTGTTACAGCTCTGTTGAAGCCCCATTCTCTCCTCCCCACAAGCAGCACCCATTCTCTCCCCATCTTCCACAAGCAGCATTCATTCTCTCCCCCCTCCCACAAGCAGCACCCATTCTCTTCCCCCTCCCACAAACAGCACTCATTCTCTCCCCATCTTCCACACACAGCACCCATTCTCTCCCCCCTTGCCCACAAGCAGCATTCATTCTCTCCCCCCCAAGCAGCACCCCAGGCCCGGGCCCCCTTTTCGCCAGTGTTTCCCAGCAAAATAACTAAAAATAACTAACTTGCCAATGGGGATGTGTCTGTTGCAGGTCCAGCAGCAGCATGGGGTAACAAAGCCACAAACAAGCCAGGTCAGCCAGTACTCTCCACCAAAATGGTGCAGATCACCAGCATGCGAAACGAGGAGAGCTCTCTTTTAACCCCACCCCCTAGTGGGTGGGGGTACAGGCAGGCAGCCTGAGTCCTCAACAGCAGCAGCTGTGCACACTGGCACACACAGCTTGGGCGTTTGAGTCTCCAGTCCAAACAGAGGGCGCATTCAGATGTGGCTTAATTCACACAGCAGCGGTGATGGCATCGTGCGATTTAAAGCACTGGGCACTTCCGGGTTGGTGTGAATGCACCAATTCAGCATAATGCGAACTGTCTGACAGTTCGCATTACGCTGAATTGTGCACACTAGGTGCAGTCACACCAACCCAGAAGTGCGCGTTGCTTTAAATCGCACGATGCCACCGCCCCTGCTGTGCGAATTAAGCCACATCTGAATGCAGCCAGAGGGTGTTTATAGACGATCCCGCTTACAAGCGGGATCGCTAAACGCCGGCTTTTCCCGCTGCGGCGTCTCTGCGTGCCGTGTCTGATGTTCAGACACGGCGCAGAGTGCGAGTGCGCATGCGCGCCCTTCTGCGCATGCGCACTCGCCACAGTACCAGGAAGTGCGGCATAAAGCCGGCACTCTGGGAATCCGTGTCAGAGGGGACAGGATCGCCTGCCCCCTCTGACGCGGATTAAAAAGCAGGCCACGCATGTAGACGAGCGGCAAGAAAGGCAGCTGATCAAAGGATCAGCCGCCTTTTTTGTCTCGTCTATAAATGTCCAAAATCAAGCAAAGGGGGGGAAATGAATTCNAAAAGCAAAGTGCTTTTCCCCAGTCAGGCAGCATGGGCTCTAAGCCCAATAGCCCAAATCACTTTAGTAAAGTTTTGTCCCTTAAGGGACTCCTTAGAGCAGACTCAGCAGGAGGCACTGGCCCCCACTCCCTCAGCTCCTGCCTGCACATGTGTCCAGGGCGGCACAACAAGAACAACACTGAGCACTCAGCTGATTGCTGAACTGGAGGACTCAGAGCAAGTCTGGAGTAGGTTGCTGGCGCCCCTCCTCGGTGCCTTTGGGACTCAAGTGAGGTTATTTTTTCTTTTTCTTTTTTTTCCTTTCTTTTTAAAAGCATGAAGAATGTGTGGAGCGGGATCAGGGCTATGCCCCTGGTGCCCTACAATGCGCACCACCTCTGTTCCCAACCCAGTCTGGGTTGGGTCACTTCAGGCTTCAGGGGTTTCCTGAGGTCAGTGCCTGGGCTAGTTATCAACATGGCCCAGGAAAAGCCTGGGCCAATATTTGGTGGTGCCTGAACAGACATGCAGGTGAGGTCAGGGCCACAGCGGTTTACTGTCATGTCTATTTTTGCCCATTGTCTTGAGTGGTACTCTGCTAAGAGTGTTAAGCTGCTTGCTTGAATAAGTGTTAGCAGCATGAATAAATCTTTAGCATGTTTATTGCATTCTAAAAAACCTGACACAACACAAAATACTTTGGTTAGGGGTGGGAGGTTGAGGCCTGCATTATTTTTACACCAGTATATTTTATTTGTTGCAGCCCACCCTGAGCCCTAAGGATTTATATATATATATATATATAAAGTAAATAAATAAACATCAACAACCCAAGGCCATTTTTATTTTAAATATGGTTTATGACTTGTTCTTAATACCACATTTTACAGGCTTTTGTGCTGCATCACAAGTTAGAGTTTGTACTGAGTATGAAAAGTTTTGGACTGAGAGAAACTTGGAATGTTGCCATAGCAACTGACAGACACAGGTTGCTGCCCAGAGTAAGCTGGCTAAGACAAGGGAGAAGAGCAGAAGATGGTATCTTTGAATACCAATGAAAACCTTGTGGGTGAAAACAGACAAGAGAGTAGCCCACTAGCCCCCTCCAGATGGGTGGCCACCTGCCAGTCAATTAGGTGGCTGCCAGATGTTTACCCATACCTGCCACCCATCTGCCCTGCAGCCCCCACTCATGGTGTCATCTTGGTGAATGTGGTGCCTGCTGAGTGGACAAATGCTGGCTGGTGCAGATGAATGTGTGTCCACGTGGCTGCCTCTTGTCTATTAGCATGCATATAGCCTCTCTGTGCATGCAGGTCCACCACACAACCATAGAGTCCTGGGTGGAGCACCTAGCATTGTCTGGGGAATGATCGTGTCTCCGTGGTGGAGAGGGGGCGGAGCGTGGCAGGGAGAAATGCCTGCCAGTCTGTGTGCTTCATTGAATGGAACCTACAAGTGGCTGGCGTGCATGGGCTTCACAGAAACCACATCGGTTTTCTTGACCCGTTTCAAGCAGGGTTTTGGCCTGACTATGGTATGGAGATGGCCTTGGTGGCCTTGATGGATGATCTCTGCCGGGAGATGGACGCAGGACGTTCGACATTACTGGTCCTGCTAGATCTCTCAGCTGCATTTGATAAAGTGGACCATGGGCTGCTGCTGAGATGGCTGCATGACCTGGGGGGTCTGGATGGGATCGTCCTTGGCTGGGTCCAGTCATTCCTCTCGGGGAGGACCCAGCGGGTTGTCCTGGGGGCAGAAACATCTAACCCCTGAGCCCTAGAATGTGGCATTCTGCAAGGTTCAATCCTGTCTCCTTTATTGTTTAATGTATATATGCAGCCCTTGGGGGAGATTGTGATTGGATTTGGTGTGCGTTGCCACCAATATGCTGATGACACCCAGCTTTATCTCTACTTTTCAACCGACCCAGGCCCGTCCGTCTCCATGCTATCCCAATGTCTGGAGGCCATGGCGACATGGTTATGGCAGAGCAGACTGAGGCTCAATCCCGATAAGATGGAGGTGTTGGAGGTAGGCCGACTGGGGGATGTATTGCCCCCCCTTGTGGAGGGGGTGGGCCCCTTCATTGCCCATCAGGTTCAGAGTCTCGGGGTGCTATTGGATGCGGATCTCTGCCTAGATCAACAGGTGAATGTGGTGGTGAGGGCAGCTTTCCGCCAGTTGTATCTGGTGTGGAGGCTGCGCCCATACATCTCCAGAACCGACCTGGCCACTCTGATCCATGCCTTCATCACCTCAAGGCTGGACTACTGTAAAGTGCTCTATGTAGGGCTTCCCTTGACGCTGTCCTGGAGGTTACAGCAAGTGCAGAATGCGGTGGCCCGTCTCGGGCCAGCGAGAGCACATAACATCGGTGCTCCGTTCACTGCACTGGCTGCCTGTAACGTACCGAGCCAGATTCAAGGTGTTGACTTTGATCTATAAGGCCTTGTACAGTCTTGGACCTGGATATCTCAGGGACCGCCTCACCCTCCGTGACTCAGTCCACCGGGGGCGCCTTCCTAGAGGTCCCCGGCATAAAGCGGTGGGCTACAATGGAGAGGGCATTCTCAGTGGCTGGACCACGGTTGTGGTACTCCCTCCCAGAGGAAGCACGGCTGGCCCCGAGACTGTTTGCCTTCCATCGGGCCTGCAAGACATGGCTGTTCTCTCAGGCCTTGGGAAGCAGGGAGGGGAGGGTGGGTTAAAAATTTTTGTGGGGGGAGTGTTTAACATTTGTTACTTAATATTGGAATTTTAGATTTTATTGTGGTTTTTATATTGTTAAGATTGTTTTTATTTTTGTTGGAAGCTGCCCCGAGATACCATTGGCATAGGGGGTGGCATATAAGTGCAATAAAATAATAAATAAATAAATAAATAAATACCCCAGATGCCGGAGGGCTAATCTCTTGCTTGTTAAACACTGTATTTCCCCAATAAAAGAGGACACCATTGAAAGCAAAAATCCCAACATGAGGCTGTTTCCATGACATAGGGTAATTTCAGACATGATGAGCCTTTCAGCCCGCCATGCTGAACCCTGGACCGGGATCTGTCTCGGATCCAGGTCTGTGATCAGGCCAGCCATCCTTTAAACGTGCCGCCCTGATTGCTAACAGGGATCGGGGACAGGACGGGGCTGTGCGGCACAGCATGACATGCGGTTGCACAGTCCTGCCCCCCCACATTCCCCTGACTACCCACCCTCGGGGACAGCGGCCAATCAGGCCGCTGCACCCGATCCCATATAGCGGTTGGGGCCATGATCCGGGATGGGCCAAAAGTAATGTGTGTTACCTTTGGCCCATCCTGGATCGTGGCCACTCTAACCACGGTTCTCGGCCTCTGGCCGGCTGGAGGTTGAGAACTGTGGTCAAGCTTGATCCTGGCTAGAGGTTCACCATGGTGAACCAAACAGATGTTCATGGAAATGCCACCACCACAGGGAATCCACTGGGGTTCACTGTGGTGAAAGGCGTTTTTGTAACATCTGAAATTACCCGTAGTAGTGCATAAGTAAAAGTAAAATTATAATTATGTGCTACTTTTCTGTGGTTTGCTTCTCTGGTCCTTGATTGGTTAAACAAGGTTTTTTTTTCTTCTCCCCCATTGGAACACTAGAAGAGCTGAATGAGGTAATGGTTAATATTTGGAGCAGGAGAACCCAACAGCAGAGACTATTTTAAAGACTGGTTGCAGTCAAAGAAATGGGCACAGATGAAGCTGAAACAGAGCAGAAGCTCAAGCTTTGGACCTGAGTTGAAGACTCTGTCAGAATTGTTGTGTAGTTGTGTATATTAAAAGACTCTTCTTTCATTATATTCAAACAGCTTCCTTTGCTCCTTACTAGAGCTTAAACAAATACCCCCAAAACTGGCTAAATCTATCAAATATAGTCTACCTGAACAAACATAGCAGCAATAACCAATATCGGTTTATGTAGGAAATCTTATTTTAGGCTGGGGTTTTTGTTTGGTTCAATTATTTCAGTCATTTCGGTATTTGGTTGCTCTATTTCATCAATATTGACATCAATGAGCATGCGCAATTGCAGAAAATGACACAACCAAAATAACGAAATGACCAAAAAACCTGAAATAGATGAATCCTCCCCCCAAAAAAAAATCTGAAAAGGAATACTCCCCCCGTCCCAAAGTGGATGTGTACCTGTTTTGGTCACAGATATTATCCAGATACTCAAAGAGCTACCCAAAAATGCCAATAATACCCACAGTTAGCAAACCTACTACCTATTTCAGCTCTACTTCTTACCGAATCCAAATACTGAAACTTCAACCTCTATCGTATCTTGGGGTGATTTCAGATGTGACGAATCCAAGATTCACCACGCCTGAACCACACTCAAGCGCGGCCTGCATTTGACTGTGGTGAACATCTGTTTGCTACCTGCCAGATGTTCACCACAGCCAAATGCGGAACACATTTGCATTCACCACACTTCTGGACCCAAGGATGTGAGTGGGTCCAGAAGTGTGGTGAGTGGCCACCACGGCAGGGGTGAATCAAACGTAACTTCTGTTCACTCACCCCTGCCGGTGGTGGAATCCATTCCCCCCTGAATGCGGTGGCGAGGGCGGCCAGATTGGCTGCACTCGCTGCCTGTCCAGCGGGGGGAGGGCCATTGTGCAACACAGGGGGCAGGGCCGTGCGGCAGCACGCTGCACCACCCGGCCCATCCCCTCAGGGAGCCGCGTTTCCCCATCAGACGTTATGCCGGGCCCCATTCACCATGGGCCGTGGTTTGCCGGTCCCCACGGCTGTTGACGCGCCCCTTCACCCCAGGCCATGCTCTGAACCACCCCACGGCCCGTGGTGAATGGCGCCTGGCGTAACGTCTGAAATCACCCTTGGTCAGTGCATCTTTGGCTGTAGGAGAGCATAACCTTACTGTATGGTGAGAGAGAGAGGTGGAGAGATCATTATAATCTTAAACTGCAGCCCTTTTTGTGGGTCAGTGAAAATTATTCCTCTTCTCAGTAATACTGTTGGAATGGGAGGGGGCGGAGGGGGGGTAAGGAAATGGGATTTCATGACAAAGATGAATAATTTAAACCATTTACCACCCATTCTGCTGATTTACGTTAGGTGTTCCAAACTAATTTTTTCCCCAGCAGGTGATCACCAGTCAGAAACATTCTTGTTGACCTCTGTCTTTGGTTCCTGTTTAAAATATTTGTGTGCCTTTCCCCCGTAAGTTCACAAGTCTAATTTCCTCCCCAGAGGGTGTTCACAGTTTTTTCAAAGCCTTCAATTCTTATCTCCTGACTGAGATGTTCTTTGACAGCATTCACACTTTCTGTTTTTGCAGGTCAGCCAAAGAAGAAGAGGTGGTTCTGCTTGGAGATGTACTGAACTAGCTGATTCTAATTAGAGCAGGTTCAGGGGAAAAATAAAATAAAACAAAAACACTCAATTTCAGTCAGTTGCTTTCATTTCAGATAGTTTATCCAATATCTAAATTGGAAGCAGCAGGTATCTGATCTGAAAATAAATTGTTTTTTTCCTTACATCTCAACCTTAGTGTTGTGGCATTGCTGCCTGTGTCTGAGGCTGATTTAAAGGCAACATCAGCAACAAATTCAATTTTGAATGTTTAAAGCCAACAGCAGTGTACTAGTGACAGGAAGGGCACTGTGTAGCATTTTTCAAGTTATTGGTTTCTAAAACTTGAATATAATTACACTGCATGCTAACATCTTAAAAACTTTTCATAACACCAGCAGCATTACAGATGGACTATTTTTGCACCTTATTTTACTACTGGATAATCCCCACCATGTCCTTACACAGCAAAAGCTATATAATGGTAATAAAAATAGAGATATAGAGCCAGTCCTGAACTCTATTAAATAAAATAATAATAATAATAATAATAATAATAATAATAATAATAATAATAATAATAAATTCTTTATTTTTATATAGCGCCCTCCTGCCATGGCACTCATAATGCTTTCCGTATAACAATTTAATACAGCTTTTAATCCTCACAACAACCCTGTGAGGTAGGTTAGGCTGAGAGAATATTGTGAGTGACCCAAGGTCACTCAGTGATTTTTTGTATGTGGGGGAGAGAGAGATGTACTCAGATGCCATTCATAAAGGTGGGAGTTCATTCTAAAAAGTAATTTATGATGCTTTTCATGGTATACAAAATATGTGGAATATGGGGGAGGGGAGGGATGGGTTTGGAAGGAAAGTGATTTTTTTTTTTAGACAGGGAAAAAATATGTAGAATATGGCCAATGACCAGAAGCATTTAAGTGAGTTTTAGAAAGTGACATCCAAAGACAACAAAGTGACTGCACTCTACAAATTAATTTTGGGTCTTAAAGACAGTAAAGTGAGCCAGGATACTTTTTATAGTTAAAATGTGTAGTATTTCTAGAATCTGTAATATCTGTGGTACTGCAATCAATTCTTGCACCATAGCCATAGTAGTTAGAAGTGAGAATGTGGTTGCTGTGATGGTGTCAAATAAATGGAAGAGATAGTGAGTCTTGAGTGGACCAGTAGACTCTGACAGTAAGGGAAAAGGAGGGTCTGGAGGTGTTTTTATATGAACCTGGAGGTGACCTGGGTCTCCTACAGCTGTGGCAGGTTTAGACAGAGGCAGCCAGTCACCACCACAGCCTGAAGTCCACACACGCAGTGCTCCCTCCCCCCCCCCACCATAGAGGTGTGGGTGGATCACCAGCCACTCTAGGCTGCCGCCCGCAGCTGTGTGACATTGCTGGGGCAACCTCTGGACTGAAACGGGGCTGCAGCAGTCTATCTGCAAGTAGATGGTCTACTACTCTGGCCCCAGGTGGTGCTCTAGGTTTGGGTGGCCCACTCTGCTTGTGGTACTCCGCGATGTTCTGGATAGTGCTGAAACCAAGTTCTCAGTTTTCCTCAGAAAACGTTGAGGACTGGGACATTCAGTTCAATTTATTGAGTTCTGAAGTTTTAAGGAAGGCCCACCCAAAACTTCAGAACTCAGAATATTTTCTGCCAAGTGCACAGAAGGGGACTGGAGGCCAGCACTAGGCCCATGCTTCCTGTTTGCTGGCTCCCGTTGGCTGGGGAGAAAATAGAGCAGTGGGAGCTAGGAAAGGGAGAGTGGGGGCCTAATTGGGGGCCAGGGGTGGGTGCTTAGGGGGAGCGGGAGCAGGGGGCCTAGTAGGGGGGTCATGGGTGGTTTACTTACCTTCTGGAAGGTTCCCACGCCAATGTGTGGCCTCTTCCTGTATGGTAAGTTTGAAAATTAAAAAAACCCTACTTAGCATGCTCAGAAGGGCCTTTAGATTTATTTTTTTTGTCTTTTCCTCCTTTTAAATTTTAGATGCTTTCGAATTTTTAAGCTGCCCTGAGCTGCCTGTGGCAGGAGGGGCAGGGTAGAAATTTTAAAAAGTAAATAAATAAATAAATAAATAATACTTTGACCACAAAGATGTTACAGCCAGAAATATATTTATAAGTTAATTGCTTATATCACCAGTAGGGATGTGTGAACAGGGTTCGGATGTTCAGAGTTCAGACTGAACATCCGAACTGAACTCGAAAATGGCCGAAAGTTCAGTCATGTTCGGGTGAGTTCAGATGACTTTGGGGTGGGAAAAACATGACTTTGGGCAGGAAAAACATGACTGGAAGGGGGAGGCAGCTGAGGAGCAGACTTTCTGGCACCAGGGATGGAGACCAAGAGTTGTTTCAGGGCCAAATGATACCGATACAAAAAAAAAATCTTTGAATTCCATATCAGTATCGGTATTGATAAGGCTATTTTTGAATGTTCAGGCAACTTTGGCTGCACTGAACTCCGCCAAACTGAACAACCGAACCCAAACTCGGGTTTCAAACCGAACGACCGAACATCCGAATCGCATTCTGTTCGCACATCCCTAATCACCAGTACCCTTTATCCAATCCTTTTGAAAGTTGGCATAAATAGTAAACGTAGGAAGAAGTATAAACTTGCCATGTTTCATCCACATTAGATGGTAGAAAAAGAAAGTACAGTCAGGAATGTATATGCAGTTTTTTGCAAAATAACATAATTCAACTGCTTATAAAATTTGATTACATTATCCAATCTTTCTGAAATTTGGCACACATAATGTCTTCTGTGTGTGGTACAATCCTTCCAGTTGAAATCTAAATATAATGAAAAACAAAAACATTACAGCCAGAAATTAGTTTTCCATTTAAACCAATGGAAATCGAAAATGAAAGCAAAAACTAAAACAAAACTTAATTATTTACAAAAACAAAAATGAAACATTTAAATAAGAAAAATGAAAACAAATAACATGGTTCCCTGGTGCACACCTCTAAATTACATGCATGTCTGTTCTCATCATGGGTCGCCTTTGGCAAGTCACTGTCTCTCAGGGTCAGTTCTTCATCTGTTAAATGGAAATAATAATGATCCATCTCACAGGATTCAAGAATTTTGTTGGATACATCCATAAATGGTTATTAGTCAAGTTTGTCATGAGATGAGACCACTGACTGTTAGGAGGTGGAAGTGAAAAGCAGGAAATGGATTGCTCCATTGTGATATGTTGGGTCCTTCTCTAAAGCCACTGAAGGAGGCCACTTTTGGAATCAAGATACATGGCTAGATGGACCATTGGTCTGATCTGGTATGTCACTTCTTATTAGGGGTGAAAATTTCGGTTCCCTCGATATTCGATACTGCTGGTTNGAGAATGTGGTTGCTGTGATGGTGTCAAATAAATGGAAGAGATAGTGAGTCTTGAGTGGACCAGTAGACTCTGACAGTAAGGGAAAAGGAGGGTCTGGAGGTGTTTTTATATGAACCTGGAGGTGACCTGGGTCTCCTACAGCTGTGGCAGGTTTAGACAGAGGCAGCCAGTCACCACCACAGCCTGAAGTCCACACACGCAGTGCTCCCTCCCCCCCCCCACCATAGAGGTGTGGGTGGATCACCAGCCACTCTAGGCTGCCGCCCGCAGCTGTGTGACATTGCTGGGGCAACCTCTGGACTGAAACGGGGCTGCAGCAGTCTATCTGCAAGTAGATGGTCTACTACTCTGGCCCCAGGTGGTGCTCTAGGTTTGGGTGGCCCACTCTGCTTGTGGTACTCCGCGATGTTCTGGATAGTGCTGAAACCAAGTTCTCAGTTTTCCTCAGAAAACGTTGAGGACTGGGACATTCAGTTCAATTTATTGAGTTCTGAAGTTTTAAGGAAGGCCCACCCAAAACTTCAGAACTCAGAATATTTTCTGCCAAGTGCACAGAAGGGGACTGGAGGCCAGCACTAGGCCCATGCTTCCTGTTTGCTGGCTCCCGTTGGCTGGGGAGAAAATAGAGCAGTGGGAGCTAGGAAAGGGAGAGTGGGGGCCTAATTGGGGGCCAGGGGTGGGTGCTTAGGGGGAGCGGGAGCAGGGGGCCTAGTAGGGGGGTCATGGGTGGTTTACTTACCTTCTGGAAGGTTCCCACGCCAATGTGTGGCCTCTTCCTGTATGGTAAGTTTGAAAATTAAAAAAACCCTACTTAGCATGCTCAGAAGGGCCTTTAGATTTATTTTTTTTGTCTTTTCCTCCTTTTAAATTTTAGATGCTTTCGAATTTTTAAGCTGCCCTGAGCTGCCTGTGGCAGGAGGGGCAGGGTAGAAATTTTAAAAAGTAAATAAATAAATAAATAAATAATACTTTGACCACAAAGATGTTACAGCCAGAAATATATTTATAAGTTAATTGCTTATATCACCAGTAGGGATGTGTGAACAGGGTTCGGATGTTCAGAGTTCAGACTGAACATCCGAACTGAACTCGAAAATGGCCGAAAGTTCAGTCATGTTCGGGTGAGTTCAGATGACTTTGGGGTGGGAAAAACATGACTTTGGGCAGGAAAAACATGACTGGAAGGGGGAGGCAGCTGAGGAGCAGACTTTCTGGCACCAGGGATGGAGACCAAGAGTTGTTTCAGGGCCAAATGATACCGATACAAAAAAAAAATCTTTGAATTCCATATCAGTATCGGTATTGATAAGGCTATTTTTGAATGTTCAGGCAACTTTGGCTGCACTGAACTCCGCCAAACTGAACAACCGAACCCAAACTCGGGTTTCAAACCGAACGACCGAACATCCGAATCGCATTCTGTTCGCACATCCCTAATCACCAGTACCCTTTATCCAATCCTTTTGAAAGTTGGCATAAATAGTAAACG
The DNA here is from genome assembly GCA_003113815.1 of Sphenodon punctatus. Lineage (NCBI taxonomy): Eukaryota > Metazoa > Chordata > Lepidosauria > Sphenodontia > Sphenodontidae > Sphenodon > Sphenodon punctatus. The sequence continues at coordinate 564,311 of QEPC01006094.1, read as the reverse complement.
TAGGAAGAAGTATAAACTTGCCATGTTTCATCCACATTAGATGGTAGAAAAAGAAAGTACAGTCAGGAATGTATATGCAGTTTTTTGCAAAATAACATAATTCAACTGCTTATAAAATTTGATTACATTATCCAATCTTTCTGAAATTTGGCACACATAATGTCTTCTGTGTGTGGTACAATCCTTCCAGTTGAAATCTAAATATAATGAAAAACAAAAACATTACAGCCAGAAATTAGTTTTCCATTTAAACCAATGGAAATCGAAAATGAAAGCAAAAACTAAAACAAAACTTAATTATTTACAAAAACAAAAATGAAACATTTAAATAAGAAAAATGAAAACAAATAACATGGTTCCCTGGTGCACACCTCTAAATTACATGCATGTCTGTTCTCATCATGGGTCGCCTTTGGCAAGTCACTGTCTCTCAGGGTCAGTTCTTCATCTGTGAAATGGAAATAATAATGATCCATCTCACAGGATTCAAGAATTTTGTTGGATACATCCATAAATGGTTATTAGTCAAGTTTGTCATGAGATGAGACCACTGACTGTTAGGAGGTGGAAGTGAAAAGCAGGAAATGGATTGCTCCATTGTGATATGTTGGGTCCTTCTCTAAAGCCACTGAAGGAGGCCACTTTTGGAATCAAGATACATGGCTAGATGGACCATTGGTCTGATCTGGTATGTCACTTCTTATTAGGGGTGAAAATTTCGGTTCCCTCGATATTCGATACTGCTGGTTATTTTGCTGTACCAGTGGTATCGGATTAACCTGATAATCTGGGGTACCGGTACTGGTTCCCCGTGCCGGAATTTTTTACATTGCAGCCATTTGAAATGAATGGCCGCAATGTAAAAAAGAAACAACCCTCCCCCCACTTTCCCTCCCCCATCCAGACTGCGCAGGTGGAAGGGGGGCAGCCCCCACCCACCCTGCCCAGCCTGGATTTTTTAATTTATTTTTTTACACAAAGTCCCTGCTAGTGCGGTCTCTGGGTTGCCACCACATTGGCGGTGGCGGCCCGGACCCCGCACCAGCAGGCACTAGGGCGATCCCTGTGGTGGGGGGTGGTTTAACACCCCTCACCCCAGGGATCACCCTGCCCCCCCACCCAGGGATCACCTTACTTGCTTCCTGGGTGGCAGCAGCACGGCACAAGTCCAGATTCAGTGCTGGCAGTGGCTTCAGTGCTTCACTAGGCCTTCCGGAGAAACCCGGAAGTTCCCCGGAAGGCCTAGTGAAGCGCTGAAGTCCTAGCGCTGAAACCGGACACATGCCGTGCTGCCACCACCACCACTGCCACCCAGAGGGCAAGTAAGGCGATCCCTGGATGGGGGGGATATGGCGATCCCTGGGGTGGGGGGGTGTTAAACCATCCCCCACCCCAGGGATCACCCTAGTACCTGCTGGTGTGGGCTCCGGGTTGCCGCCACCGGTGCGGCAGTGACCCAGAGCCCACAGAGACTTCGGTAAAAAAAAAAAGATAAAAAAATCCACGCTGGGCAGGGTGGGTGGGGGGCGTCCCCCCTTCCAGCCTGGGACAGGGAGGGGGGAGGTATTGGTTGTTGTTTTTTTCATTGATTTCAATGGGGACAGTTCCCCATTGAAATCAATGGAGAAAAATGGTACCGGTATACCGGATTTAATCAGGTAAACCAATTTTTTGCAAACCAGTATCCGGTTTCTTGCCCCAAGTCCCACCCCTACAGTTCTTATGTTCTTAAGGATCCAATCGGAGATTGATTTCCTGATTGGCCAGAAGACTTGGGCAGGCAGGAAGCTATTCTTGTTATTTGCAGAGATGAAGCTGGAATAAATGCTACACCATCACTAGAAGCCCTTCTTTTCTCTTTAAGCATCTATAGGTAAACAGTGATAAGTATGGTATTGGTGATTTATGCTATTTCACTTTTCACTGTGACGTGTCCTGTGAGCGATGGATTTCCTTATTCATGCTTTTGTGATAGGTGATTGCTAAAGAATCATTATAAGTGCCCAGTTCTTTCTAATTCATGTAGCATTCATTGTATCATGTTAATCATGATGATCTTATGTGGCATTATTGTGAATGTAATTTCACTTAAAAATCTTACAAAATCCTCCATCTCTTGTCTCAATTTAGTCAAGAATATCTGTCTGAACATATTTGGATTTGACTGCTTTCCAATCTCTTTGATGTAGTTGGTAGAAAGAGACTTGATAAGTAGGTACTAGTGTTTGGGGATGAGCAAAGGTGCCCTACAGCCACTTTAATTTTGATGCCTTTTCTTTGGATCAGGTCTGGTAGCTTGTTTTGTGTAATGCGCCTTTCCTCTTCTAGGTCTATTTAAATTTAATTAGGTCCAGGCTACCTTAAGAAGAAGAAAAAAAACTTCAGCAAATTTCAGCTTTTGGCATTTCAGTTAAAAGGTTGGACAGATTCTCATGCCTCTGGCAGTATTTTAAAAAATAAAATAGGATGTTGCATTTAAAGTCTGAGTTTCCCAGTTTTAAAATACGGATGGGCGAATGTGATTCGGATGTTCGGAGTTCGGACTGAACTCGATCTGTTCGGATGTCCGAACCGAACGTTCAAACTGAACTCTCGAATGACCAAGCAGTTCGGTCATGTTCAGATGAGTCTGGATGAGTTCAGGGGTGGGAAAACTGCGGTGGGGCCAAAGCACCCGGAACGTCTGTTCAATGGCTTCCAGATGTTCACCACAGTCAATACCCACATGGGGTTAATATCAACTATGCTTCCGGAGCTCCCCACTGGACCATCTTTGAAAGCGTGGTCAAAGAGATTCCCGACGGGAACCAATGAAAAGTAACGTCTGGCCAGCAACCACCGGATAGAATCAAAGGAAAGGATTCCCAGCCAGGGACAAAGCACACAGTGTCACTGCCAGGCATCGAGCAACAACACAGGCTGCGGAGGGAGATTTCAAGGGCACACAGCAGCAGAGGGATGGGGCGGGATGGAGTGAGGCGGAAGGGAGAGGTGAGTAGAGAGCGAGAGAGCAAGGGAGGAGGAGGAGGTGGAGGAGGTGGCGGTAGAGGTGCGGGTTGGGGAGGAGGTGGTCGTGCTGCACCTGGAGGTGGTGGAGGGACAGCAGCAGCAGCAGCCTGGACAGGCTGGCCCGGTGCTTTCTGGGTGTTTTGACCACATCTGGGAATCGGTGCCACGTCTGTTGCACTGCCCCAGGCTGTGATCTGCCAGCCTGATTCCCTGCCATGGTCCCAGTCCCGTCACATCTATTCGGGGATTTTTTTGACGACGGAGGGTGGTTGTTTGGTTCACCCCTGCTGGGAATCCACTGTGGTGAATTGGGACCACGTAATGTCTGAAATCACCGAAAGTTTAAAACAATATAAAACAACATATAATCCAATGCAGAACCAATAAAAAACCCAACCCTCAACACTACCTAGTCTGTCACCCTCACACGTTCCACTTGCTGAACACCTGATGGAACAGCCAGCTTTTACATTGTCTACAGAAAGAGGGGAGGTCCAGGGCCAGGCAAAACTCCATTTGGAGGGAGTTCCACAGCTGTGATGCAGTCACTGAGAACACCCCACCTCTCATCATCGCCACCTGAGATACCTGGGGGACTCCAAGGGAGGCATCTTAAGCTGACCACCGGGGGCGATTCAAGGCCCGGGGTCTGAGGCAATCCTGCAGATAAGTGGGGTCCATGCCATTTATAGTCCTCTCCTATTGTGTAACTTTCAAGTTAACTATCATGGTATCTAGCTTATTCTTTGTTGCTCTGCAACATGAAGGCAAAGTGTATGGCTTTGGCAATGGCTGAGGGACCACTGGCTGAGAAGTTCCAGGTTCAAAACTGGATTAGTTAATGGACATATCAGAAGTGAATGAGGCCACTTGAGAGTAGGGCTGAAACTCGATTTTGACTTTTTCTCAGTTATTGCCAAGAATCTCGATTCTCCTCTCGTTTTAAATGAGAAACAATAACAGAGAAAATTGTTGTTTCAACTATTCTTGGTCGAGAATCTTTTCTCGAATTAACAGTTACCAGTTTACCGGATTGTCATTTACCGTTAGATTGCCAGGTACCAAGTTTCCATTTACCGGGCTTTTGGTTACCATTTACCAGGTTATTGTTTACCGGGTTGTCTGTGAGCCAAATCCAATAACCAATAAACATGGTAACCAATAAACCAACAACCAGTAAACATGGTAATAAACCAATAACCAATAACAAATAACCAAATAACCTACAAACCAAAAACCAATAACCAAAAAACCAAATAACCAATAAACCAAAATCCAATAAACATGGTAATAAACCAAAAACCAATAAACACAGTAAATGGCAAATTACAGTAACCAGTAAACATGGCACATGGTAAATTGCAATATCGATACAACCGATAAATGGTAAAAAAAATAACAGTAATCAGTAAACACGATACATGATGAATGGTAACATGAGGTAACCAATAAATTGAGTTTCATCCAAGATCTTGATTGGGGTTAGAAAAAGCTGTGGAATATTGGCAACAATTCTCGATTCCAGCAAAATTATTGTGAGAATCAACTTGATTCTCATTTCAGCACTGCTTGTGAGCTGAAAATAGTCTTTTATTAAAGACAGCAACACCTTTCCAAGAGGATCTTCAATCAGAATCCAAACTACCCCTCCCTTCTGCTCTGACTGTACCACTTCCCCATCCGTAACCAACCTTCCAGGGAGACAGTGCTTGTCTGGTTGTCCCATAGGGTAATTTCAGATGTTACATTACCACGGTTATCCACGGTGAACCACCCGTGGTTGCCGCGGTACCGTAATGTCTGTAGGGCCCAAAAGAGATTCTAGCCACCCAGAGCTCCAGAAGCATGGTCAAAGAGATTCCCACTGGGGGTGAACACCTGGCAGGAATCTCTTTTGGGCCCAACAGACGCTACGTTACCACGGTCAACCATGGTGGGGTTAACCGTGGTTGACTGTGGTAATGTAATGTCTGTTATGGCCCCACGGCCCAGAATCGATGGACGGTACCAGCTGTTACTGCTGCTGATTCTGGGTGGTGGGGCCCAGTGACTGCATTGGCCGCTGTGCCTGCCCATCTCTCGGAGGGCAGGCAGCCGGGGGGAGGGGGGGGGGGCAGGGCTGTGTGGCTGCATGTTGCACCACACATCCCCACCCCCTTCCCCCGATCCCCCTCCGGAATCAGCCGGCATGTCTGTTGACAGGCCGGCCGGATTCCAGAGGGGGATTAAAAGATGATTCCGTGACAGGGCCAAAGGGCGGCCCGGCACGTTTGAAATCACCCATAGTCATCCTCTCCAGTTGCTAAATGCTGTGCCTCTCCATAATGTCTCTGGAAATACCCAGTCCTTTAGATGCTTCCACTTTGGGGAGGGTGGAGGTTGGAATCAAGGTCTCTTTATTCACACCTCCATGTGGAGGACCACCTTCACAGTTGGTGTTCCATACTCCAGGAGTCAGACTTATTACAATATGTTCTGTGCATCATATTGGAGTGAGTCAAGAGAAAAAGACAAAGATTTTAAAAAAGAACTCCAATTTATCACCCACTGAATTTTGTAGCAGTTATTCTATGCACAAATAAGTTAGATGGTGTAATTTGGCTTCTCAGCCATTAAACATCATTTCACAAAATACAATGCACTCAGATTCTCTAATCTCTTACTCTGGGAACAGAGCTGAGAGTTCACCATTTTATTACAAGAATCATTATGCTGTCTGCAACATTTACATGACTGTTTGCAGGGAAAAGAGGTTTGTATAGCTACTGCCCACTCCTTCCTTCTTCTACACATTCAATTTACATGCAAAAAGAGAATATTCTTACATTTAAAAAATGTTTTTTCGGGGGCGGGGGCGGATTCTAATGCATTTGAATGTGAACACATCCACATAACATCAGTAGAGCTACTCATGTAGGTAAAGATGGTTTTAATATTGAGAGCTCAATTAGCAAGAAGGAAAGATGAAATGAATCACAATACATTTGTTTGTGATAGTTCTATGTTTATGAGAGCCAGTGCAGACAGTGAATAAAGTGTTTGGCTAAGAGTGTTTTCACACAAGACACTCTCCACCCACTCCCCACCCACTGTACATGTTACAGGGCACCCATAAGGCAACACTGCATCCCTGCAACATGTACAGTGGGTGGAGAGTGTCTTGTGTGAAAACGGCCTAAGTCCTTGGATATCAGTGTTCAAATCCTGTCTTAGTCATGAGCTGACTAGATGGCCTTGGGTAAGTCACTATCTCTGTCCAAATGAGAATTTCCCATCTGTAAAATGTGAGCAATCACTAGGGATGGGTGAAAGTAAGTTTGGAGTTCAGACTGAACTTGACCAGTCCGGTCGACCGAACTGAACTTCCGAACCGAACCGAATTTTCGAACCGAGATGAATTTCCGAACTTGGCTCTGTTCGCCCATCCCTAAAAGATAATATTCTATTTAGTTCAATGGGGTTTGAATTTCCAGACTTTTTTCGGAAGTTCGGAGTTCGGAACAAACTCGAATTGTTCGGTCAACCGAACCAAACTTCCGAACCGAACCAAATTTCTGAACCGAACTGAACCGAATTTCCGAACTCGGTTCTGTTCGCCCATCCCTAGCAATCATTTTAATGGTTTACAGAATTTTTGTGTGCATGAGGTAGATAAAACTAGATATAAATCTTAAAGCAGTTTGAATGCAGAAGGTGCATTATAAATAATGATATGAACCCAGGTTGCTGAACGCATTCAGTCCAGATCTAATTTTGAGGTGTAGCTCCTAAAAGCAGACTATCTTTGGTTTTTAAAGGCTGATATCCAACATAGTTCTTCATTGTTTATGTGGTGCTTGAAATCAGTCCTGGAAAAGACTTTACAGCCACAGGCTGTAGAGGATCAGCAGGAAACAGAGAGGGAAAAGTTCAACTTTTTCTGCTGTGCAGCTGCTGGCAGTCCCTCAGTAAATCAGCATTTGTACTCCCTCAGACAAAGGCCTAAAGTCATCACAGTGTGGTCCTGCAGTAGAACAGCAGGAATGCAAGAGTTTGACTTTATTGTATTTGATCGCTTAGTTGCTAGTTATGAGGCAATCCAGCTTGAACGGGTCACAGAAGGACCTCCCTAGCTAGTCTTTGTAAGAAGTATCATCTCACTATTTGTAAAGGTCAGAAAAAACAGAGAAAGGGCAGAAAGGGCTGAACCTAGCCTACTGGAGTCAATGGGGATCTTCAACTGACATCAGCAGAATACAACTCTGGTGCTGTATATTTAAAAAAATATTAATTAAGAATGTAGAATATAATGTTTTACTTTATCCACAAGTATACTAATCATTTTGCATTTTTGTAAAAAAGGAAGTCTAAGCTCCAAAGCATGTAAAGGTGACACTGTAGTGAGTGTATTGCTCTATGTTACAAGAATATTGCATATCAATTAGAGGTGAAATGAATATTCATGATGAAGTTATATACAATGAATTCACTCTTTTTGATTTGGATATTTTGTCCTGCTGTGCTGGATATCCACTTCAGTTTGGTTTTTCAGTAGTTTGGCTAATTCATTTCAATACTATTGCATATACACACACAGGCTGCAATGAAGTAACCAAAATGAACAACGTATCTTGGTTGCAGATATCATTTGGACACATAGAAAATGTGAATAATATCCGCAAATACAAAATCTGCTTTTCATTTCAGCTCTATTGTCAGTCAGCTTAGAAAATAACAGTGATTTATTTACATTTGAGAAGAAACAAAGGGAGCGACAAAGAAGTTGAGATGAATATACAACAAATCATATCTCTTTCAAGTCTATACTTAAGCCTTATTTCTTTAGACCCTTCAAAATACCCCATGGTACCAGGGGTGCACAGAGAAGAGAATTAAAGAAAAAGGGGGGGGGGGAGAAAAGGAAGTCAGAGTAGATTTTGACTGCAGGAGAAAAAGAACAAGTCTGGCAATAGAATAATTGAGATCTCCACTGAAGTTGAAATGTGACCAAGTCTTGGAAAAGATTTAAACAATGATTCAGCTTGCATGGCTTGCCTCACCACAGGGCAAACTGGAGTGACCACCCCAGGCGTCGTTCTTTCCAGGGGCCCCACAGTGGCCCTTGTTTCCAGTAGGGCAGATATGGGGGCTCCACTACGTCACAGTCACCTTTAGGGAATGCTAAGGGTGCCCCAAAGGGGGGCACAGGGGAGGGTCCACCAGGGACCCTGAATTTTATCTTCTTCCAGGGCCCCACAAATTCTTAGGCCCATCTTGTCAGCATGCATATGGAAATGAAATGGTTTGATTAAACACACCAAATCGGTGATCAATGCCCACTTTTCTGAAAGTAGTGGTACCAGAAGTGCTGGATATACTTAAAAGACAAATGCAAAGTGTTCCACACAACAGAGACAAAATCAGAGGTGCGTATGCACAGTGGAAAATGGTTCGCTGGGCTACAGTACTTCTGAAAAGGTCAGTGGATTCTGATACAGACATAAATCATTCCAGGAATGTTTAGCATAGTATATCCTTAATAAACTTCAGTCTTTGGTACCAGTTTCTGGCGAGTTTGAGCTGCTCTGGTGGCAAAGACTGCCACTGCCTCTGTCCTCTTTGGGTCAGTATCATTAAGCAAAAAAACCAACTGTTGGAGGACAGGGCGAGACAGATCACAACCAGTAGCAGCCTGCAATAGATGACGGTGAATCACGTATAAGGGACATTTGAACAAATAGTGTATCAGGTCCTCTACTTCGGTTCTGCACAGACAGATTCGCTTAAAATAGGGAATGGATTTGTATCTCCCCTCCAGTACCGCTGTCCGCATGGAATGAAAACGGAGATTAGTAATACAGCCCTGATCCTTGGGTCAGATAATTGGTTAAGTTATGAGGCACCTCCTGATCGGGGTATCAAATATTTATACTAGGGGCAAGTCTTTGTATTATAAACAGCAGCTCTCAAATTCTGTCTAGCGATGCCATTTACCCTTAATTTTAACATCCTGATCACCCCTTTACTTGGTTTGTCACGGAGGAACATTTCTGAAAAGCCCAGATTTCCAAGGAAAGCCTTAATTACCAGTCCACCATCTATCACTTCCTCTTACATTGTCCAAGAGCTTTTCCCACCATGCCAATTGAGTTAGGGAGGCCTCTGGGGTCTCTCTAAACTTTGCCCAGAAAGACAGGGTTCTAAGTACTACTGTGGCATCAATCGAGAGATTCCCTATTTCCAAGTTAATCAGTGCTGTTTTTGTAGACTGAGGTACTGCCAAAATTCGTTTCCACATCCTATTCAACAGCATCTAGAATTGCCCACTTTTGTATCCCCGGGCCCCAAACTGGGGCTCCGTATAGGGTACCTGCCAAAACCTTCATTTCTATCACACGCTTAATTGCCAGAATGTTATACTGGCCATATTGCATATAAAACCGATATACTGCTGATAATTCTATCCTTAATTTATGTTTTATTTCACTCAGATGTGCCTTCCAAGATCCATTATAAGAAAAAATAATGCCTAAGTATTTAAATATCCGGACCTGCTCCAGCTTTAGTTTCCCCAGCGCCCATTTCAATTTTTGGTATTTATTCTCAAACACTATAATTTTGGTTTTGCTATAATTAATTATGAGTTTTAGCTCTTGACATTTCAGCTCAAAGGCTTCAAGTGCCCTCTCTAGCCCTGGTTTACTGAGGGACAATATGACAGTATCGTCTGCATAAAGCAACATAAATAAACGTCTAGTTCCTAGTTTGGGAGGATGGTATTTCCCAGGGTCATGTAAAGTAGAGACCAATGTGTTTATATAAATATTAAACAGTATTGGCACCAAGAGGCAGCCTTGGCGTATACCGCACTGAGTTGGAGCCGCCTCTGATAAAGCCCTGTTATGATGCAGTCTTACTCGCAGAGTAGTATAAGAATATAATGCCCTAATCAAACCCAGCTAGCGTCTATCCGTATTCAATCTATTTAATTCTTCCCACAAACTTTCCCGGCAAATAAGATCAAATGCCATTGAGAGGTCAACGAAAGCAACATAAACGTTCTTTTTCTGTCTTTTATATTTATCAAGGAGATGGTCCAGGATCAAAGCCTGGCTAATAGTAGATCTACCACTTCTGAATCCCGCCTACTCTTCAGCCAGGATTCCTTCACTCTCAACCCATTTTTGGAGGCGAGTTAATAAAAGCCTTGTATACATTTTTGAAATGATGCAGAGGAGGCTTATGGTTCTGTAGTTCCTGGGGTCCTTTCTATTACCCTTATTCAAAATTGGGACTACAGTACTTGATTTCCACACACTTGGGATCACCATGGTGTCGTTTATCAAGGAAAATATATGCGCCGTATGAAGTGATGGTCCAGAAAAGTTGAAGTAAAGGTATTTGCCTTCCTTGGGTCCATTGAGGCTACGGACTTGTGTAGACAGATATCAATTATGGAAGATGTGAACTTGGCACTTGATTTATGGTCGTAATTTGTGGGGAAGTTAGGGGGTATACTTACATTTGTATCTAAGGTTAAAAAACCTCGTAACAAGGGGCAAGTTGGATGGTGGGACACAAAGTGTAGGGCACTAAGAGCCGCCCTGAGGAAGGAGTTCGTCAGATTCCAGAAACGTAACATTACATGTTATCTATCATCTTATAGAGCTTTGAGGAAAACTTATAAAGCTCTAATTATGAAGAAGAGGCAGGATTATATAGAATGGAAGTGGAACTTGGTATCTGAGGTTCTGGGGAAAAGAGACATGCAGGCTTTTTGACAACTAATTAACAAAATAACAAATAGAAGATCTCTCTGTTTAGAGTCAAAGATTTCTGCGCTGGCCTGGTTAACTCATTTTTCTGGCTCCAGAAGTAGACGGATACTTTGATACCCAGGATCTTCCCCTCCCCAAATGGGACAAGATTACATCGGAAGAAGTGGCAGAGTTCATTGCACAACTAAAAAGAGGGAAAGCGGCTGGCCCAGATCAGGTTGTAGGGGAGGTGTTTAAAATCCTCCCAGATTGGTGGATAGTTTTAATTGTCACCCCAAAGGTTTTTAGAAATGACACCTCCTTTGTCTGTATAGATATAGGTGCAGAAAAATGCCGCAAGACCCCTTGCTATGCATATAACAGTTCCTTTATTTTCCAGTCTCTACATTAGCTCACAATCTAATATATGAAATAGCAAAGCAGTATTTTATTTCCCACCCTGTCTGTCTCTGCCCCAAATTTTCAATCTATGCTAAGTAGGAAAGCAGGTTTCTCTCACTCTGTTGATGTAATGCAGCAAGACTCAGTAGAATGGACAGTTCCACTTTAGAGCTGGGGACCCTCATGTCTGTCTGTCAAGATGGTGCTCAGGAGGGGGTGGGGTTGAGTCCAAAGAAGGGTTAATTTCCCCCAGTTTTAATACATTTTAGCTACTCATGACCTTCCCTCTGTTGATGTCAGCATTTATGTAATTTTTCCTCCCCTTTTTATTCTTTCTCAAGTCAGAAATGTCAGAGGACACTTCAAGAAACCAGCCATCAAAATAATCAACAACATTTACTGATCTTTCTTTAGAAGAAGACATAGTAGTAAGATCAGCATGATGACTTCTAACCTTCACTGGTTTGATTTCAGCATCAGGACAAATCAAAGACAAGGATGACATTTCAGATGTTCTGACTCAATCCGTTCAACTTCTTTTACTGTGAAGGAAAATTTAATTTGAAAATTGAAAATAATCAGGAAATTCAAATAAAAGATGGTTTATTTACATATGTAACTGGCACCCTAATAAACTGATAGAGAAATTCTCCAATAGACAGGAAACAAAAGTGCCCACGATTCACAGAGGAGTCAGAGGCTGCCGAGGGCCTTTCAGGAGACATTCAGAGCTTCAATAGGTTAGTCCAACAGGTTTTTATTTTTAAATCAAGAAATGTTTGTTGTTTAAAAAGGTAATAATGCAAGCAGAATAATATGTCAACAATTTATTTAACAGTGAATGACTCCCAAGGTTCTTCATATCGTCAGAATATGCTGAAATGTTAGTTAGATACTACAAATATATCAACATCTGTTTAAAATTAATTTTTATAATTTCTATAAAATGTTGTTCCCATATGTTCTTATATGGCAAGATGTTCTTGCCTTGTATACTGTTCTGGGCATTCTAATTATTATTTTTTATGGTTTATATATTCAGAAAAAAATCAATAAAGTAATGACTCCAGGAAATGAGAAAAGTTGAAACTGGAATCATATTACGCAACAGTGCTGCAATGCTGAATGAAACACCAAACGAGGTCAGCAGAAGATGTGAGCAGTTCCTAGGTACAGCTACACAAACACAGACCCAGTTAGATATGGTATTTTCCTAACAATGGTGTGTGCTACAATTCTCAGGCAGCTGGGACAAGATTCTCTACAGGAAAAGGTCTAAACACAGCGCACACACTGATTCTCCCATTCCAAGTCCTGTTTATTATACATACTTAGGGTATTTTCAGGGAAGTGGGAAGTGAGGCTGCCCACCCTCGGAGCTGCTCCAGGGGTGTACACCCATGTCCACCCACTCCCAGCCCCACCGGGGTCCAGATGAGATGGACCCGGCAGGTACCCTGGCCCGTGGTCTGCCTGCATGATGTCCCGCCCCTCCATACCACAGAGTTGCATGCTAAAGCATCTGCAATGCCCAGGTCAACATCTGGCTGGAAGCAGAGCAGCGGTCCATCTAATGTGCATACCCATGACGCTGCTCCACTTCAGGCCAGTGCCCTGGGATTGGCCAGTCTGCTCTGTCGGTGGTGCTCCAGGATGTTCCAGACTGCCACCAGCAGAGCTGCCACAGGGCAGGCACAGCTGCTACACGTGCACATCTGGCAGGGTGCCTTTAAACAGATGGGCCATCCAGGGGTGAAGCAAGCTGGTGCAGCCAGCACCAGGGCAGCCTGTCTGTCTGTCTGTCTGGTCGTATATCTAAAAACACTCATAGTGATCAACTCCTATCACTCAGGGTAATTTCAGATGCTATGAGATCACAGTCAACCACAGTCAATTCCAGTGGATTCCCTGTGGTGGCTGTGATCATGGTAACATCTGAATGATGCTCGCCAGATGTTCGCCATGGTGAATACCTGGTGGGGATCAAATTTGATCATGGTTCTGGACCTCCGGCCAGCCCGAGGTCCAGAACCGTGGTTAGATTGTTCACGATCCGGGATGGGCTAAAAATAACATCTGTTACCTTGGCCCATCCTGGATCGTGGCCCTGACAACGGTATGGGATCGGGAACAGCAGCCACATTGGCCGCTGCACCCGCCTGTCTCCCTAAGGGTGGGCAGCTGAGGGAGTGCAGGGCGGTGGGGCTGTGCAGCTGCACGTCGTGCCACACAGCCCCGCCGAGATTCCCCAGCGTGATGAAGCTGACATCTAACAGACAGATGGCTTCATCACGGACCTGGATCTGAGTGAGAACCTGATCCAGGATTCAGCGTGGCGGGCCAAACGGTCCATCACATCTAAAATTACCCTCAGGCTCGTGATCTGCAAGTCCTCTGCTAATCTTCTGTACTTACAGTCTCTGGTTGTCTAGTCCTCTTCACTAGCTCTGTTAGGTCAAAACATTCACACGTAAAACATATCTTGATAACAAGCAATCAGGGTAGATTGTAGGTACAGTGTCTTCCCTCCCACTCTCAAAGTAACCAAGCCAGTCTCAGGTTGTAAATCTTAAAATGTTTACTAATTATTATTTTTTATGAATCACTGCAATTGAGTGAAAGAGTAAAAAAAAGTATGAAATCACTAGAAAATATGAATAGAGAGATATGAATAACATAAAAACATAGGTAGGAAAAATAATGGTTATGCAGGAAAGGACTTAAGAACTTGTAAGAGTTTAGAGTTCTTCTGTACTCAACTGGCCAAGCTCAGAACAAAGAACAAAAAGTTTACCCAGAACTCAGTCTGAAGAGGAAAAAAGTTTTCTGAAGAAGGGATCCCCAAAGCTAACGGAAGTGAGAAGGCCTCTCCTGGTGCACCAAGTCCTAGAACCAATTAAAATGACTCCNTTCGGTGTTCGGTGTTCGGTCCGTTCGGTGCGTTCGTGTTCGTGTTCGTGTTCGGTTGTCCGAACAGGCCGAGTTCGGGCCGAACACCGAACTACCGAACCGCGTTCGCCCATCCCTAATACCTACTGCCTCCACTCAGCTCCTCAGAGAGCCACTTTCAAAGATCATTTACTTATGCTATGCACAGAGAAAACTTTTGACTAAAAGACAGCACTACATCATTGCTAAAGGAAATTAGGTTACTCTTTAATTTTTTTGAAAACATGCCTTGGATATCACTGCCCATTTTTAGGACTACAAACTGAATTCACAATAAAGGCCTTTAATTATTTTTTTAAATTTATTTTTGTTGTAAAAATATAAATTTGGCATTGATGGAGGTTTTTTTCTGACCACCATTAAATTCATCATTTGCAGAATTATTTCTCATGAAAACAATTTTCTGACAATAGTTCTCTTGTTAAAAGCTTTTATTTTTATTGTCATAAATAAAACACATATCAGTTACATCCATAAGATTAGGAGACTCAGTAACCACAAACAACTATAGTTCATAGACCGGTTAGAGTTTGGGTATTTTCAGATATCACAGCTGAGAAGCCGTTATGCTCCAGGGTGAGGCCCCTCACGCAGGGTAGGGGGGTCTGCTCAGCCTCCAAACAAACATCCCGGCAGCTGGAGAGGGCATAGAGGAAATGCAGACACGGGTCTGCACAGCCCCACCCCCCATGTTTTTCAGCGCAGCACCACCTCCTCTCTGACAGGCAAGTGCAGCAACGTATGAGTCCGTCGCGACTGCCCAGAACTCCTCCAGTCATGGGTCGGGGTTAGGTTGAGCTGGCCATCAAATATGATGGCCCACTCTACCATGGTCTGGGGGATGGATGGATCATAGGAGGACTTAACAAGAGATGCACGCTGGCCGGGAGCCCAGCACACATCCTGTGTTAGCCCTGCAATGGTCCAGGGTTACTTACTTCTGCTCCTGTCCATGGTAAACATCTGGTGGGACAGGAACAAACATGACACCTCTGCACATGGCCATGCTGAGGTAAGTGTGACCATGTGTGGGGGTGTCATATCTGAAAATATCCTTTGTCTTCCCTTCAGTGGGAGGGTTTCTGAGGGCTGAATCTGCCAGCAGCAGTGGGAGATTGGTGACTTCTGGCCTCTCCTCTATACAGTGCTGGGCCCTGAGGGTTCCTTAGAGTTTGTCTCCCCTTCTGTGGGAGGGTTTCTGGGGGGTGAATCTGCTACGGGTGTGCACCAGGGACCGATGTTGGTTTCCCCCCCCCTGTTTTTTCTTTATAAAAAACTGTTGTTTTCATTATTGTTAATAACAAAATTTTGTTATTATGTATTGGTGTCATTATCAGTATCGATATCAATTTCAAGTGATAACAAAGATTTTGGTTTGGGTATCATTTCCGTTGTGGGCTGCCACCAGTGGCAGAAGTATCAGGAGACACCTGCCCCAGACTTCTCAGAAGTTGAACTCCTTCCTCCCTTTCTCATCATAATGCAGTAGTAATAAGTGCACAATGACAATATGAAACATTATAAATATGTATGTATAACCTAAACCTACACCTAATAACCTATACTATATGTAATATATTTCTATCTAAGTATATCAATCAAGCTCTATCCGCTATGTGATCTATCTAAGTATCTCTATCTATCCTATTCATATCCTATAATGTATAGAATATGAATGTACAGGATATTACCGTCCTGTCTCCCTCCTCCCTTTTGCTTCCAAATTCCTTGAATGGGTTGTCCACTCCCATTGCTTCGACCTCCTCTCCGCCAACTTCTCCCTTGACCCCCTCCAATCTGGCTTCCGCCCCCTTCACTCCACTCAAACCGCTCTTGCAAAGATCACCAACAATCTTCTTGTGGCTAAATCCAAATGCCTTTTCTCTATTCTTGTCCTCCTTGATCTCTCTGCTGCCTTCGACATTGTTGACTACTCGGTCCTCCTTGAATCGCTTCACTCCCTGGGATTCCAGGACTCTGTCCTCAACTGGTTCTCCTCCTACCTTTCTGACTGCACCTTCATTGTTTCTCTTCCTAATTCCTCCCCCTCCTCCTCCCTGCCCCTCTCAGTCAGGGTTCCCCAAGGCTCTGTCCTTGACCCTCTCCTCTCCTCTATCTACACCCAATCCCTAGGAAAACTCATTACTTCCCATGATTTCCAATATCACCTATATGCTGATGACACTCAGCTTTATCTCTCCAATCCTTCCCTCTCCCCCTCTGTCCAAGCTCGTCTCACCAACTGTCTTTCCAATATCTCCCCCTGGATTTCTCAACGTCAACTTAAACTGAACATGGCAAAAACTGAACTACTTATCTCCAATCTTTCCTCTCCCTCTTCCCTGTCAATTGCCATTGATGGGGTCTCCATCCTCCCTGTCCCCCAAGTCCATAGTTTGGGCTTCATTTTCGACTCACACCTCACTTTCAAACCCTACATTGACTCTGTGGCCAAATTCTGCTGCTTCTCCCTCCACAACATTGCTAAGATCCACCCTTTTCTGTCTGTCTCCTCTGTCAAAACTCTCATCCACACCACAGTCATCTCACACCTTGACTATTGTAATCTTCTCCTCACTGGCCTTTCCCCCCTCTCACCTTGCTTCCCTCATCTCTGTTCAAAACTCTGCTGCCAGGATCATCCACCTAGTCCATCGCTTTGACCATGTGCAGCCTCTCCTCTCCTCCCTCCACAGGCTTCCACTTCCTGAGCGTATTCTGAACAAGCTCCTTGTCTTCACCTACAAATCCCTTCATAACCTTGCTCCCCCTACCTCTCTGCTCTGATCTTCCTCCGAACACCTGTTCGAGCACTACGCTCCTCTCCCATTCCCTTCCTCCCCCTCCCACGCCTCCCCTGCTTCCCCAACTGCCTTTGTCCCTTCTCTC
>QEPC01006094.1:521370-535092 GCA_003113815.1 Sphenodon punctatus | reverse complement strand
AGTCCTTCTTGTTCCCGCAGGTGGAAAGCGGGAGCCTGGGTCAGCAGCAGCAGCAGCAGAAGCACCAGCGGCAGCCAGTGGATGGTAAGTATCACTCAGCAATGGAGCCGCAGGTGTTGCCCCTAACTGCCCCCTGACTGCTTCCGGGAGTGGAGGGGGGGGAGGGAGAGGTCTCAGTCCGATGCACCCCCCACACCCAGCACTCACAGTCCTTCTTGTTCCTGCAGGTGGAAAGCGGGAGCCTGGGTCAGCACCAGCGGCAGAAGCACCAGTGGCAGCCGGTGGATGGTAAGTATCAACTGCTGTATGGGGCAGAACTCTGGGCCTCCTCCTTGGCCCATAGGGTAAATTAGGTGCAATCCAAACTCCTGATGAGGCTTTTGGGAAATCCAAAAACTGTACCGCATGTTGTAGCCACGACTGAGTTGGGTCAAAAATCCTGGCGATTATCTGCCATGGAGCTGGCAGCCAAGTTTTGGTGCAAGCTACTTCTTAATCAGTGTTCACCGTTACTGAGGGAGGTGGAGGGAGACGCATTCATAAACCCCTGGACCGAAGGCATGGATGTGCTTATGACCCAGATGAGGGTGTCTAAGACCTATCTGTTCCACAAACTCCCTGATACTATAGTGAAGGAGGTTTTACTCAGAATGAGTGACATTGAGTGGCAAACCGAATTAAGTAGAATTGGTGCCTCTCCCCATCTGGTAATGTACCTCTTATGGGTACCCAGGATGGGTCAGATTGCGAAATACCTGCTATTTCCCATCTCAACCAGAGCTAAGCAACTCATTTTCGGAGCCCATGCAAATGCCTTTCCATCGCAGGTTCTAGAGGGGCGTTTTCAGGGTATCCCCTTCCCAGAGCGTCTTTGCCCATTTGACAATCTTACTGCAGAAACGATAGGACATATCATTTTATTCTGTCATCTACATGATTACCCTAGAATGGAACTCCTGGAGCCCTTCTTGAAGAAATTCCCTGACAGATCTGAGCTGGCTCTATTAAAACTGCTTTTAGACAGCTCAGAGTTGCAGGTGATCTCAAACATTGCCTCTTTTCTCTTGCAAGCATTCCATGGACATTAAGAACTTCGTGGAATTTAGGCACCGCCAAAGTTAATCTGCTTGCTGTTTATTCCTTGATTTTGGGCCACCGAGTGGGCCTGGTGTGACAACAGGTTGGGGTATCTTGTAATATGCGGGCTGTCTCAGGATATGATCATTTTCACTAATGCCAGTTCTTGTTTCAGTATAATTATATGTTTTTGTTATAATTTTTACTATGTTTCACTATGGATGCCTAGGCGTTGCGCCTGGCCACCTGGTGAATTTTGTATTGTGTATAATTGAATGCAATGGTCAATGACCATGCAATTAATCTAATCTAATTCAATCTAATCTAATCTATCTATCTATATTATACAGCTTTCATACAGTTTCTATTAAACATCTGAATCTTAAGTTTTCAACTTGCATTTGAAAATCCGATGGAGACAAACTGCATCAGAAATAAATGTGAGCTCCCGTACTTGCCTCACAGCCACAACCAACCCATCTCTCTTTATCTTTAAGATCACTGAAAATATTGCCTAATTTGAAAAATCTGTGCTCCAGTTGTATTCATGACACCTAGCAGTCTAGATTCTATCTGAACTCCATTGGAATGGATATCTCCAAAGTCTCTAACAACCTCCTCTTGGCTAAAGCTCAAAGAAGATAATCATTCTCATCCTCATCAACCTCATCATTCCCGATCTGTCATTGACTTTGATGACATCAACCATAACTTTGCCTAACTTTTGCTTTGAAAATTCAGTTCCTTCCTCATTAGGCACTGTCAGTGGGTACTTACAAATGTGATGGCGTTGGCATCGTACCACCTGGGATGTGAGGGCTTTCCCTGGCCAGGTCAGCTCCAGCAGTGGGAACATAGCCTGTGGCCTCCCCCAGCCAGGGAGTAGGGCCCTGGAGTGATGTGCAGCTGCCCAGTCATGCCCCCACTCTGCTGCCATTTGCCCACTCCCCTGTCATGATACACAGCTATAGCTTCCTATTACAGGAATCCCTCAAACCTGGAGGAGCCGGGCCTGGGAATAAACGTTCCTGCCTGGTTCGACCTGGCTTGGCTGTGCAGCAGCTGGGCATGGACTCTGGGCCTGCTTTGATCCGGGCCCACATTTGTGGTGTGGTTGCCACCCCAGGCAGGGTTTGTACTCGTCCCACATCTGGCAGGCCCGAAACAAACATACTGCCATGACGCTGGTCCAGCCAGGCCAAAGCAGGCCCTTCTGGGCCAGCATCATGTTTATAAACACTCAATGTGACTCAGTGGCTTTACCCCCACCAGTGAAAATGAGAGAGAGGTTGCTTTGGGATAGATATTGATTTGTATATTTGATAATATGTCTGAAAATGCAACTAATATCCATGAATACAAAATTAGTGATTTGTTCTAGCTCTAACCAGATGTATAACTCAGTTTAAAACAGGACTGGATAAGCTCATGGAACATCTTAGCCAAGGTAGTTGGAGGATACATTTTCTGATTGTCAGAGCTGTGAGTGAATGACAGGGAATGGAACACTTCATTTATGAACTGTTTTGGATCATGCCCTCTGAAACATTAATTGGCCTTGTTCTTATGTTCTCAAGAAAGAAAATTAAGTACTTTTTCACATAATACATAATTAACCTGTGGAACTCTTTGTCATAGGATGTTTGGGGCCAGTAATATAACTAGGATTTTTTAAAAAGGTTTAGATGAGTTCATGGAGGATAGGTTCATTAATGGTTATTAGCCAAGATGGTCAGAGATACAACTGCATGTTCAGGAATGCCTAAACTAGAGCTGCAATGTGCACTAAAATTAGTATCCATGTGTAATGCTCACATTTTGGGGCACCACATCGGGCACCTGATAGGCTACCAGAGGACCAATTGGTGCCCAATGCCTGAGTGGTGAGGTGGGATAGGTGCTTAGTGCACATCCCTTGTGGCAAGATGATTGTAGAAAATCTCTTGCATTACCTTTTGTCTTGTTCCCTGTATACCCATTTGAGAGATGAGGTTATAGGCCCGTGGTTTGTAGGAAAAGACCATTGGGATCAGCTTGCTCGAATTATATTTCTACTGGCCAACCCAGATAAAACAATCACTAAGGAGGTAGCTGTTTACACGTTCAGACTTGAACTTAATAGGAAGAAGTCCATTTTTTCCACAACCCCTATAGAGTAAAGTTACTCTATAGGCATTTTAAACAGTCTGCTGGTTAGTATATGGCACTATAACAGTACTCTAGAAAGCTTTTACACGCGATCAAATTATTATGTTGGGGCAAAGGAATCCTGACTCCAGATTACGGGGCTTTGGGAAGCTTCAACTAGCTGTCCTGGGATTGGTATGTGTATTTGGGTAAGCTGAGACATTTGCAGGTGATGTCGGCTCAACCAATTTATGTTTTTCTTTCCCCAGTGCGCTTCGGCTGCTTGGGATGTATATGCTATTTTATTGGTTGTTTATAGTTTATCAAAATTTTAGATTTTATTTACTTTTTATGTTTGTGGTGTTTTGTCTTAATTTATATGTGATTTTTTTAGGTGCTGCAATTCCTGTATATGATTGTATCCTTAGGTAGATGTATTAATTTATTTTAGTTGTTTTAAGTATACTTGTATATTTGCCATTATATATTACTTTTAATGTTGTTATGGCCTTTGGCTTCAACAATAAATAAATATATTGATTGATTGCTTAGTGCACATCCCGCTCACTTCTCCCCAGCAGATAAGCTGGTGGAACTTGGTCAGGGGGCCCACGGTCCAGTTTTGGTGCTGTTAAACTCCAGATCGGTGGCAAATAAGACAACAACAGTCCAGGAGGTAATCCTGGACCATGCCGCAGATCTCGTGTGTATCACAGAGACCTGGCTGGACAATGAATCGGGGCCAGTTCTGGCTGATCTTGTTCCAGTCGGGTATTCCATGAAGCATCAGCTGCGACTGGAGGGACGGGGGGAGGGGGCGGTGTAGCTATGGTTTTTAAAGAGGGGTGGCCTGTGAGGAGGTATCTAGTGTGATCCATGGTAGGCATTGAGGGCTTCCATCTTGTGTTTGATTTGGCAGAGGACAGTTTGGGAGTGCTACTGGTATATCATGCATCTACCAGTACAGTGGCCTCCCTGCATGCTCTGGCGGAGGCTGTGTCGGAGGTGGTGCTGTGATCCCCAAGGATGATAGTCCAAGAATGATAGTCCTTGGGGACCTTAACATTCACACCGACGCAGTTCTTGGGGGAGTTGAGCATAAGTTCATGGCCGCCATGCCAACCATGGGCCTGTCCCAGAGGGTCAATGGCTTGACACATCTTGGGATACATACTGTTAGGATGGTCCGCCCACGGAGGCTGTTGAACCCAGTGCTGTTCCTAGGTGCTCTGGGGGAGTTACCCTCTGACCTTGACGACCATCATATCAATGACCTTGTCAGGCTGTGGTACATCTTGCTGATGGAGGCCATTGATCAAATGGCTCCAAGACATCCGTTGCCCAGATGGATGCTCTGCAGGCCTCCTTGGTTCTCTGAGGAGCTATGGATGCTGAAGCAAGAGGGGAGACAGTTGGAGTGATGGTGACGTTGTTCTCGGGCTGAAGCCGACAGATTGCAGCATAGAGCTAGCTTAGGAGCCTATGCCATGGCTATGCGAGCAGAAAAGAGGGAATTCTCAGCTCCATCCGGCGGAGCTGTTAGGGATACGCAAATGCAGCTCAGAAGTTAGGATTTTGGACCGAACTTGACCAGTTAGGTCAACCGAATCGAACTTCCGAACCAAACTTGATTTTTGAGCTGAACCGAACCAAACAGAATTTCTGAACTTGGCTCTGTTCACCCATCCCTAAAAGATAATATTCCATTTAGTTCAATGGGGGTTGAATTTCCAAACTTTGTTTGGAAGTTCGGAGTTTAGACCGAACTCAAATAGTTCAGTCGACCAAACTGAACTTCCGAACTAAACCGAATTTCCGAACCGAATTTCTGAACTTGGTTCTGTTCACCCATCCCTAGGAGCTGTTCCGGGTTGTATGGGGGCTGGTCAGTCTGGCCTTCCTCAACCCTGGAGTTGAGCCATCATCTGCTCACTGTGAACTTTTTGCAGATTACTTTGCAGAGAAAATCTCTCTTATTCACCAAGTCCTCGATGCCGCAATAAAATATGGTGGAGGAGGTAGAGGTGGTAGAAACCCCGACTTGTCTGATTTTGTGGGATCAATTTCATTTGGTGACACCTGCTGACGCGGTAGGGGTGCTGGGGGCTGTTCGAGCCACCTCTTGTGAACTCGATCCATGCCCATCCTGGCTGATTAAGATCTGCCAGGAGACAATGGGGCCGTTGCTGGATGGGGTGGTCAATGCCTCCTTACAGAAGGGCAGAGTGCTTAGCTGCCTCAAGGAGGCGGTGGTATGGCTTCTGCTCAAGAAACCATCACTTGACGTTGACTCCCACGCCAGCTATCAGCCTGTCTCTAACCTTCCCTTTTTAGGGCAAGTGACAGGCCCTAGCCAGAACTGCTGCAGAAGCTCTGCAGCAGTCCTGTCTGGGGCTTGTCATTTTCATAGGCCATCCAGCGTAATCTTGCAGCTTGTCAAGTCCTGTTCAGGCATCGATGGTGCCTGAACGAGGATGGGTCATTTCAGGCACCCAGGCTTCACCATGGTTGCCGAAATCTCCAGGTGCCCAGTTGCAGCTCTAGCCTAAACCTCTGACTGAAAAAAGGTGGGAATGACTGTCCCCTGTTTTAGTAGTTCTCCCCTGAAGCACTTAGTACTGGTTGCTGTCAAGGACAGGTTATTGGGCTAAATGGACCACTGTTTTGACTCGCTGTGGTAGCCCTTATGAAATCTAGCAACAGATATGGAGTGTTTTATTTACATTATAAATATGAAAACCAATGCTATATATTTGTTGTGCTATTTAGTGCAGGTTATAGTGCAACTACAACACAAGAATGGTGCAAATGATGAAATCACGAGAGAAATAAACAGTTGCTTCCCTTGAGAGAAGACGTAAGGATACAGAAGTACAATCGTTACCTGCTGATATTTTAACAACTGGCATATTTCAATAACAGGAAGCGCTGATGGTTTTTCCGTGACTACATTGTTGACCTTTTCTGTGGATGTGATGAATGGAACTTGCTATTTACTGAGATATTTATGACACCGTTCTTTCCTGGGGCTAGTCAACTTTCCCATCATCAGTAAGTACCTTGTATGCTTTAACTATCCATCGGACATTTGGGTTGCACCATTCAGCAGCTGTAGGACTCTCATCCACGGCAATAAAAGCCTTAGCTGAGTCTGAGATTTATTTTTTGGTGAATTACAACTTATATCTAATATATCTAAATCAGTGTCAGAGAAGTGTGTTCCCCACTAATTAGTTCAAAATTGTTTATATTAATTTCTAAAGCACCTTAGTTGGAGTATAGGTCTGCAGTATGATTAAAGGAGTCTGCAGCTGCCAGCACTTTTAGTTATTTATTTTTAAAGAAGATATTTTTCACATTTTAATCTGGAATTGAGATCAAATGTATACAAAATCTAATATTTGATAATGAAGTTTCATTTCATTTCATTTCATTTTTAATTTGTATCCCGTATTCTCCCACCCAAAGGTGGCTCGAGGAGGCTCATAGCAGCAAATAAATACAATAATTGGGTTTTTTTCCCACTCAGAGGAACTCAACAATCAAAGCAACACACAAATACAGAAACGCTAGGGTCTATATCCCACACAGGGGGACCCAGCGTTTCAAAAACAATACACAATCGACACCCCACCCCCCTAATAATAATATATAATTACATCTTACCCCCTCCAATTATCCTTTACCATTATCAGTCCTAACATTCCCATCCTGTTCACATCAGGGACCTTCTAGAATACATTCTTCTGTCCCCTGCTGCTACCAGTGGACATCCTCCCTCTCTCACTGGGGAGAGTGGGAGGCCTTCTCACAATCCATAACAGCAAAGAATTCACATCAGCTAGTCCCATCAACAAGCCCTCCTCCCCAACCTCACGGCTCAACCAAAGGGCAGGACCAAAGGGCAGGACCCTTTGATTGTGCCCCTTCGAGCTGTGCCCCCGAAACGTGCCTCTGGCACGGCCTCCAGACACCCCTGATGTTATGAGGAGCGGCCCGGAAGGAAGCCTTCCCAGGCCCCGCCCCCACAAGGTGGGGGAGGACGAGCTGGCCAACTGCCAACGCCCCACTCCCAGTACCAGTTGTTAATGTCTGTAGTCATCAGGAGGGGGGAGGAAGATCTTGTCACCTTGAATGGCCACCGCACTGCCTCTGGAGCCCCTGACCAGCTGCTGCACTCACTCCCCGCGTCCGCCCCCAATATTATGCTTGATAGTATATATTTGCATTGTATTAACATTAAAAACACAAACAACTCATGTATTTTATTTACTTTCTAGTCTATCCCATCATTGCAAACGTATGTTTTTAGCGATCTGAGAAATGCATATAAATGCAAGAATAGTCTCTATTTTACTCTTGATCATACTAGATGGAAGATATATGGGACCCGATTTTAAGAGAACTGAGAATCCAGTTGGAGTCAGCTGGATATAAGAACATTCAATGGCTGCAGTCCACAAACTACTTACTATGTTCTTCTGCGAAAACTATATAAGTAATATTAAAATATTAAATATTAAAATCATGAGTGGCATGGAGAAAGCAAACAGGGAACTGTTGTTTGCCCTTACTTGCAATAAGAGAACAAGGGGTAAGGGAGACACTCTGACGTTAAATGGCATCAGATTTAAAATAAACAAAAAGGAAGTATTTGTTCATGCATCAGACAACAGAGTTGTGGAACTCATTGCCAAAGGAGGCTGTGAAAACCAGCAGCGTAACTAGCTTCAAATGGAAATTAGATAAATTCTTAGATGATAGAGCCATAAACGGCTAGCTACGGGGCTAAAACCCCTGACTACTGGTAGCTGGGAGTGGTGTTAGTGGTGATGGGTCACACCTCTAGGACCTGTATATTTACTTCTCTTGAGCTACTGGAGCTGGCCATTGTCAGAGACAGGCTACTGGGGATGAACTACTGCTCAGACCTGGTATGGCAATTCTTATGTGTAAGGTCTTATTTATGTAAATTAATGCAGTTATGTGCAATATACTATACTAATAATTAGTTCTACTTTTGTATATATGCAATACTCCTAATAACTGGAGTTCTATAATTCCAACATTCTCCTCATCCAAGATTGGGAATGGGAAACTAATGGATTGTTCTGGTGTCAGGCTGCTACTGAAAATTTTATATTAAGTGCCCAGGTGGTGGGATGATCAGGGTCTCACTGATCACCATAGTTAATATTGGGAAGGAATCCCCCCCCCCCCTCCTGGTCAGACTGGCAGTAGACTCTGAGGTGTTTCCTCCTCTTCCCCTTGCATTGTAGAGAACGACAGTTCAGTTGTTTGAGTCACCTGAATATATCTTTCAAAATCATTTCTTGTCACTGGCATGTTGTCATCACTCCTGCTTCCTACTTGTGGCACATTTCATGCTAAGTTCTATTCTTCTGTTAGTGGATGCATCTGGTGGGTGATTTCAGGGTGATTTCTGTCTCAGTGCAGTGGTTTGGATTATATGACCCTTAAGGTGATTTGGGCCCACTTTGGCTGGGACCACACACAACCGTTGGCCCAGAATTGCTCAAGGACCATGTTGGTGCTAGTCTGGGCTGTGACCTCTGGACAACATCTAAGGTCACAGCCCGGGCAATAGTCCTCCCAACCAGGTCAAAGCAGGCTAGAGCAGGCAAGCACATCTGTGCAGCCACAGCTTTCCCAGCCCGGGTTGGGGGCCGCCATGGTTAGCAGCCATGACTGTTCCTCATTGGCTGTCTTGACTTTACCTCATTGGCTGTACCTCATTGGCTGTCATGGTGGGGCACTGGGAGCACAGCATGGGTGGGGTCACCCACCCACATGTTTGTTATGCTTCCAGCTGTACCTGGGCTGTGCATCCAACGGTCACGTTAGGTCGGTGCCATGATTTGACCCAGGCCATATCACCTGGGATTTTCCGTCGAGGGGCAGCCCGAGGTGTGGTTCCACTGTCAGCGTCTGTTTGTACCCTATAACTTCACATCTATCTGACAGAAGTGCTATGTGATGCTTGTAAAATCCTTGATCCTCAAGTGAAAGATACTATTAAAAGTGAAAATGCTTATGTTGTTCTTAGGGCAATAGTTCAGGCAAGAATTCCTGTTTAGCTGGATTCATTTCTAAAATTGTCCATCCACCCAAGTTATATGTCAATGGAGAGGCAATCCAATTTCTTACCCAGCATAGGGAGCATTTAATCTAAACAAAGGCATGTCCAGGCAGATGGCTGACTCTGGACTGTTTCTGAGCAATATTAGTAAAAAGGTGTTGTTTCAAATCAAAACAGACACAAGTATCTTTCTCATGCAAATGATGACTTCTAACTAGCACTTCCCAAGTCATTACAATCCAGCGTGACAATATGGGGTTGCTAAGTAAAATATGTGGTCATCCAGCTCCCTCTACCACAGAGCAGACCGTAAAGAATGATTGATATATTCTTTTTTGAGATGCAAATTTTGTTATTCTAAACTGGACTGCATATTTGTGCTAAGATGAGGCTTCACGTGAATTGAAGACAATGAGATGCATTACTTAACTCTTGCTCTGGAATTCCAGCCTTTTTCATATTGTAACAAATTTATTTCTTGCTGCAGCTGTGCATGCATGAGCATTGGAAGACATTAATTAGCATGTCGTTAGGATGTAAAGGATTTTAATGGCACAACTGGAAGGTTGCCCACATGTCCCTAGGAAATTATAAGCAGAGATTCTCTAGCTAAAACTGATAACCAGATGGATAAGTATGAAGTTAATGTTGTTTCTTCTGAGGCCAGAATGTCAAAGTGAATATCTAATTAGGTTTTTTTTTTCTCTTGAGCAAATTGCAAGAACCATACAGCAAATCATCAGTTTAAAAGTACCACTGGAAAAAAGAACTAGCATAAAAGTCATTTAAATGTATATTAGAAAAACAGGATGAAGAGCTGAGGCCTTGATATTATAAGAGATAAAAGTAAATAAAGTCCTTAACTCATTTTATGCAGGCTGGATTACATTAGAAATCAGACTGACCTGCTAAGTTCTGATCAAGAGCCAAACTTTTGGTGAATTTAAACCAGTTGAATCTCATGAGATTCTCACAAGATTCTCACAACCCCAGTGACATCTTGCGACATCTCTGTGCGAGATCCCTTCAAACTCTTTGTGCATGCGCAAAATGGCCACCACAGCCATTCTGCAGCTATGTAGCCCCCAGTGGCCATTTTGCCTATGTGCGGTGCATTTTTTTTTCCATTTTTTGTGAGATTCCCCAAAAACCCCAAATGTTCTGCGCATGAGAAAAATGGCTGCTGCGGAGGTTGCGCATGTGCAGAATGGCTGTTGTGGCCATTTTGTGCATGCACAGGGCGTTTGGGTGACTCTAGAATCTCATGAAAATGGGTTGAGAATCAGGCAATTCTCTACTAGTTCTCATTCTTGAGAAACTTGTTGGGAACCTTGGTCTCAATATGATTTTCGAGAAATGCGAGAACAAGTTTCAGATCTAGTTCAAATCCAGACCTAGCCATGAACTTTTGGTCTCGGTCAAGCAATTGGGTAAAAACAAATATGACAGTAACTCGGTCTGGCCCTGGGGACACTCTCATGTTTGTTGTTGAGCCACCAGATGTTCACTCAGTCTGACCGAAGGTGTGTTGGCAGCTAGCCAAGGCTCTCACTCCAGCAAATGGTTGAAGTCGCAGTCCATGCTACTGTCTACTCTACCGGGGGAAAGCAGACCAGTTCATATTAGCACTTCTGTTCCCACCAGCCTGGATCAGGTCCACCATGGCAGTTGTCATAGACCACCATGGGTGCCCATCGTGGCGCGGTGCTGGGAGCCGATCAGGGGTGGGGACAGCCAGCTCCAGCATCTTCCTGTCCCCTGGCTGCCTGAATGTTTGTTCTTCAGTCTGACCTGGTCTGGACCATGTCCTTGGCAACTTCCTGACCTGAGTTAGGATGAGTTGCCATGGCAACACAGTCACATTTGTTTTTTTACCCATTATCTATTAGCTTTAGTTCCTTATCTGTAAAATAGAATACAGGAATGGGATTGTTGTGAAGATTAATTAAATGATGATTGTAAAGTACTTTAAATATTGAAAGTGTGATATAAATGATTATTAATAATAGTAATAAATGAAGTAGTCCTTCAGGTGTGTTTGAGCTGCTGATTCCTCCACCCGCATTCCTTTCAATTCTCTCTGATTTGATCTCATTTTAAGGTCTACTTCAGCAACTGAGATGATTCTTCTTCCCCAGAGGACACCAAACTGTCTAAAACTAGGGAGTTTTCAAAAGAGATGCTCCCCCACATGGTCACCCAGGAACCACTGAGCTTAGTGCCCATCTAAAGGTGAAGCAGCCATATGTGCACTTCCGTGAGCCTTGGACCACTTACTCATGGCCACACAGGGAGCACTGCCAGGAAATCTGGGCAAGCCAAATAGCTCTGTGGCAATGGGCAGCCACAGAGCCACTACCCATAAAATGGCAGCAGCCAGCCATGTCAGCAAACAGGTCCGCTGCTCATAGGCACTGTGGGTGAGGTGGACAGCTGTTGTAAGTCACAAGAACTGACTGGGAGCACTGTGGAGCCTGGGTTTCCCAGTGCTCGCACCAGGGACATGTCAATTGCAAAGGCCAGCCTGACGCGTTCCCACATTCCACGTGTTCTGTGGCAGGGGGAGTGATGCGCGCTGCCTCTGTGACTGTTGTATCCCCACTGTGAGCTGCCCGTTTGAATCCCTCCCAATGCACTCCACCTGCGTGGGTATTCCACAGCAGAGCCACACTGTGACTATGCACCCCCCCCCCCGATCTCGTTGCCCATTTAAAAACATCTCTAATCATTGGCCACATTCACATAGCTCTACACTAATGAGGATAAGCAATCATTCGTGCTAAAGACACTGACATGTACAATAAATATATTTGTTCTTAGGAAAGGACTTTGAATCCAGTAAGAAGGATTTTTAAAAAAAAATAATATAAGAAAATATAGAATTTATTTGCCATTCGCAATAAATAATATGAAATTTAAAATGTGTATAAAACATTTGCTAGGTTTCTGCTAATTGCAGTTTTCTGAGGGAGTTTTGCTCATGCAACTGAGATGTTCTTTAATTGACGATTTCTATGCCCATTATGAAGATTGCAGAAAAAAAGTACAGAAGCTTCACTTTACAGGTGTTAATTAGAAAATAGCACTGTCATTTGTTTTGTATTAAAAGTTTTATTCAAGTTTCACAAACTATATAGTTCTTGCAGTTTAAGGGAGACATCTTTTAAAAGTTTACTTAGTGGATCATGATTCACCTTTTACTTAGTGGATCATGGTAAATAACCATTTCCTATTAGGTGTTCTACACCACTTATGATTTTATAAACTTCTATCCTATCCCCTCTAGTCATCTCTTCTCCAAGCTGAAGAGCCCCAACCTAGCACACATCTCTTCATAAGGGAATCATTCCATACCCATGATCATTTTGCCCTTCACAGTACCTTTCCTAGTTCACCTATATATTTTTTGAGATGGGGCAAACAGAATTGTGCACAATATTCCAGCTGCATGCAGTCGTACCATATAATTATATAATGGTATTATGATATTTTCAGTTTCATTCTCTATCCCTTTCCAAATGATTCCTGATGTTCTGTTTGCCTTTTTGACCGTACTATACAGTGCACTGAGTTGAGGATATCTGTGCATTGTCCACAATGACTCCAAGGTCCTTTTCCTGAATGGTAACTCCTAGTTTAGAACCCAGTATTATGGAGCCATACTAGTGGCTCCATTAGTTAAGGAGGAGCTAACATTCTGTATTGAGAGTTCCATTGACTTCAAGAGTTCCCTGGGGAAAATTCCTCTGGCTTGCAACCCTGAAGTTGACAGAGTTTTCTCCATGAGCATACACTTATAGTCACAGATGGCTGCATAGGACAGATATCGAGTATACTAAGTATGTGATTTGGTCCAATATTTCATGTTAGATGAGGTGTCAAGATGTCCCTGGCATTTAAAAAGTGCTTGATATTGAGTATGCTAAGTATGTGCTTTGGTCCAATATTTCATGTTAGATGAGGTGTCAAGATGTCCCTGGCATTTAAAAAGTGCTTGCACTTGCTGAGGGAGCAGGAGAGAAAAGGAGCTGAATGAGATGGTGGGACTGGGGGGGGCTGTGAGGGGAGGGGGAAGAGTGAGCAGGAGCGGGATGGGGGAACAGGAGGGCCTCAGTGTGGCATATGTGTGTACAGCTTTAAGAGAGCTGGCAATAGCCAGCTCCTTCTTCCCTCCAGAACTAGGTAGGTGGCGTTTCCTGTTCAGTTGGTGTTTGGGAGCTGCAGGGTGCAGTCTCTATTTTGTGTTATGCAGGAGTTCCCTCTTACTAGGATCCTGTACTAGGCAACAGCAATAAATGTGTTTCCTGCTCCTTCCACCAAGTCTTGTGTGTGCTGACTGGAGAACAGAATAGAGGGGCTTCACAGAATTGTGAGTAGCCCCATCTCAGTGCCCACAGCTCCCCTAGGGATACTACACT
>QEPC01006094.1:482038-521270 GCA_003113815.1 Sphenodon punctatus | reverse complement strand
TTTCCCATACTCTATCACTCCTCCCAGTCATTTACATCACCAACAATCTCGCAATTCTACTAATTTCTTATGTCATTCCTCCTATTTTTTCACCAAGTTCCTTTCTCCTATTATTCCACCAAATTCCTTTCTCAAGTTCCTTTCATCCTTATATCCTCCTCCCTGTCATTCCACCATCTCTTCCTGCCCCTGCCTCCTTTTTATTCCACATCATCTTCCCCCCCCTCCCACTCCCAAAGATGCATCTCCATTGCATTATTTCCGAAACACTTAATGAGATACAATTTAATTCCAAATTAGGATTGTTTCTTCCATTCCTTCCATTGGCCTTTCCATGCATTTAATGTCAACGTGTACCCAAATTCTTATTAAACACTTACATAGCATTCTGCTCAGCTTTAGTGTTGCCCCCAACCTGCAAAGGAAGAGGATTGGAGCTGAAAGACCAAGGCAAAGTGTGGGTGCATGGAACCTCAGTTGTAAGTGAGCACAGTATGCGAAGGTTTGTTAAAGTTTGCTTTGTATGAATCTGCCTTAACTAAGTTTGGAAAACCGTAGGTTTTTTATTTATCTAATTGTATGCATATAGTTTGGGTTATTTTTCCCTATGTGCATCACTTTGCATCGTCTGCCTCCACTTAGATGCCCAGTCACACAGTCTCGCATGATCCTCCTTCAATTCTTTACAATCATCTCGGGTTTTAACCACCTTGAATAGCTTTGTGTCACCTGAAAATTTGATTGCCGCACACTTTACTTTCATCTCCAGATTGTTAATGAATATATTAAAAAACACCGGTTCCAGTACAGATCCCTGGGGCAATCCACTAGTTACCTCTCTTCACTGTGAAAACTAACCATTTAGTCCTACTTCTTGTTTCCTATCCTTTCACCAGTTGCTGATCCACGGCAGGATACTGCCTGTTGTCCCGTGACTCTTTACTTTCCTCAAGAGTCTTTCATGAGGGACCTTATTAAATGCCTTCTGAAAATCCAGGTGCACTAAATTGACTGACTCACCCTTATCCACAATGCTTATTTACACCCTCAAGAATAAGGGAGTTGGACAGGGGTCATATGACCCTGTTTTTCCTATTGAATTCATCTGCGGCTTTTGATACCATGAATCATGAGATGCTGGTGACCCCCCTGCGAGACCTGGCTGGGGTGGACAGTACCATTTATTTATTTATTTATTTATTTATTTATTAAAATACTTAATATCCCGCCCCTTCTGCCGTAGGCAGGTCGGGGCAGCTAACAACAACATTTTTCAGTGGTTCTGTTCATACCTGGTGAATAGATCTCAGCGGGTGGTACTAGAGGACTGTACATCATCCCTGAGGGCTTCCTGTGTGGGGTCCCGCAGGGTTCCATCCTGTCCCCTCTCTTATTCAACGTGTACATGCAGCCACTCCGGGAGGTTGTGCGCAACGGGAGGGGTGGGGGGTTGTTGTCGTCAATATGCTGACAACACCCTGTTGTATTTTTCATTTTCAACCAACTCAGGCCCTGCAGTCTCGTTGCTATCCCAGTGTCTGCCTGCTGTGGGGGATTGGATGAAGTTGAACCGGAAAGAGATGATGTTAGTAGGTGGGATCTGGGGGAGAGGGACACTCCCACTATTGGGGGGGGGCGTCCTCCATTAATTCCTTACGTGCAGAGCCTGGGGGTGCTCCTGGATGCACAGTTTGGTCTGGATCTACAGGTGTCGACTGTGGCCAGGGGCACCTTTCGACAATTGCATCTGATGAAAAGGCACATGTCTCAGGCTCCAATCTCATCACTATCATCCATACATTCATCACCTCAAAGCTAGACTACTGTAATGCGCTCTACGTGGGGCTGTCCATGGTGATGGTCTGGAAGCTGCAGCTAGTGCAAAATGCATTGGCCTGTATGCTTACAGGGATGGGTCACAGGGCGCATATCACACATGTGCTCCAAGCATTGCACTGGCTGCCTGTTGTCTTCTGGACCCAACTCAGGGTGCTGGTTTTGACCTATAAAGCCCTATACGGACTGGGCCCTGCTTATCTGAAGGGCTGCCTCATTCCCATGGCCCCTGGGTGGCCCCTGTGGTTGTCTGGGAGCACCCTCCTGGAGGTCCCATGCTACTTGAAGGTCTGGACAGACAGGCGGATGTTCTCAGTGGCCGCTCGGTCACTGTGGAATGCTCTCCTGGTGGAGACCCATCTCAGTCTGGATCTCCTTGCCTTTCGCCGGCAATGTAAAACATGTCAGGTATTTGGCAGGGATAGGAGGGTGGAATGGGTTAGTTGGTTTGCAGATGGTATATTGTATTTTTCACAGAACTGGTTTAGGTGGATGTTTTATATTGTATTATAACATAGCTTGTTTTATAACATGGATGTTTTATACTGTTGCTTTATTGTTTTATATTTTGTATTTTCTATCACTGTAAGCTGCCTCAAGTTACCACTAGGTGAGAGGGGTGGGGTAAAAATGCAAATAATAAATAAATAAATAAATTTAAAAAATGCCAATAGCTTAGTGAAGTATGACTTCGCTCTCCTAAATCCATGTTAACTCTTTCCCCATTAAACCATGTTTATCAATATGGTTAGTAATTTTGTTCTTAACAGCCATTTCCACCATTTTGCCCAGCACCAAAGTCAGGCTCACCTGTCTTTAGTTTCTAGGACCATGTCTTGAGGTAATCATTGGTGTTACGTTTGCTACCCTCCAATCTTCTGGTACAGTGGCAGATAAGGATGAGCGAACGTGGTTCGGAAGATCGGCCCGAACTCAGCCTGTTTGGATGACCGAACCCAAACCCAAATCCAAACACGAACTGACCAAATCGAACTGGATCCGAACGTCAAAATGACCAAACAGTTCAGTCAGTTTGGATCGCGTTTGGGTGAGTTTGGGTGGCAAAAACATGTCACTGGAAGGCAAAACGTGACAGGGAGGGGGAGTCAGCTGAGGAGCAGACTTCCAGGCACCAGGGGTGGAGAGACTTGGAGGTAGCAGCCAGCCTGCCCAATCACCATCCCTTTTTGCCTCATACCAGTGGCTTCGCAGTCTGCGATTGGCGACAGGCTAGGCTGCATGGAACCAATGGGGCTTGTGGTGAGGTGGGCGCAGCAAGAAACAAAACTGATTGCCTCCCCACTTCCCAACAGCTTCTAGCTAGTCACTGTTCCTGAACAGCAGGCGTTTCAGAAGGTTCCCTCTTTCCCAGCAATTTTTGTTCCTTCCTATTCCTAATCCATTGCCATCCTCCTCTTATTTCACCCATCCAACCCATTTACCTCCATATTATCATTTATTTAGATTATATTAGATAGATTTAGGTGTTATTTTTTGTTTTTACCTTTCCCTGTGTTCCCTGTGTTCAATCTTCCTTCCTCCCTCCCCCCTCCATTGAATCCTTTCACTCTCCCTCTTATTCCATCCCTGATTCCCTTCCCCTTTTTTAAGTTTTGGATTTATTTAGAGTAGGATTATTATTATTAGATTGATTTTCATTTCAGTTTTGTACCCATCCCTGTCTTCTTTGTGTTTCCCCCTGTGTAATATTGGATGGATAGATAGATAGATAGATAGATAGATAGATACACATAGTAGTTAGCTTAGTTATAGAGATACAATGTGTTTGTAGGACAAAGCCTTTGCAGTTAATTATTAAGATATTCCATTTAGTTCAATAGGTTTTAGAATAGTTAATAGGAGTTAGATTTAGTGTAGAGATAGATAGATAGATAGATAGATAGATAGATAGATAGATAGATAGATAGATAGATAGATATCAAAAAAGAAACAACCACTCCAGCCCATTCCATCGCACCAAGAAACAGTCACTCCAGTCCCAGGACCCACCGTCAGGGTTCTGGGGCCAAGTTACTGGCAGGGAGGGCTATGGCCAATATGTATCTAGAAGCTGCCACTCTAACCCCAGGATCCACCGTGATGGGTCTGGGGCCATTATTCCTCGCACAGAGGTGTGTCATTCCACCGCACCAAGAAACAGCCACTTCAGCCCCAGAACCCACCATCAGGGTTCTGGGGCCAAGTTACAGGCAGGGAGGGCTGTGGCCAATATGTATCTAGAAGCTGCCACTCTAACCCCAGGACTCACCATCATGGGTCTGGGGCTATCATTTCTTGCACAGAGAGTCTTTTTCCGAACGCCCGAACCAAACAGAACACGACCAAACCAAATGGCCGAACCGAAACGCAGCAAACGGACCAAATGGCTGAACTGAACTGGACTGAACCCAATGGTCGAACCCGAACCGTGATCTGTTTGCCCATCCCTAGTGGCAGATTTTAGAGAAAGGTTACAAATTACTATTAGTAGGTCTGAAATTTCATATTTGAGTTCCTTCAGAACTCTGGGGTAAATACCATCTGGTCCTGGTGATTTGTTACTCTTTAGTTTGTCAATTGGCTCTAGAACCTCATTCAGACTCACACTTATTTGTGACAGTTCTTCTGATTCTTCACGTTGGAAGAGACTGTCGCATGTGGGTATCTCCCACAACATCCTCAGCATTGAAGAGACTGAAGCAAATAACTCATTCAGCTTCCCTGCAATGTCCCTATCCATCCTGAGCACCTCTTTAACCCTCTGCTCATCTAATGGCCCAATGGACTATCTAGCAGACTTCTTGCTTCGGATGTACTTAAAAAGGGTTTTATTATTTTTTTGCATCTTTAGCGAGTTGCTCCTCTAATTCCCTCTTGTCCTGTCTTATTAACATTTTACATTTAATTTGACAATGCTTATGCTCTTTTCTATTAATCTCAGCAGGATTAGCTTTCCATTTTTTAAAGGACACTTTTTTGGCGACAATAGTTCCTTCACCTCCCCATTTAACCAACTCCCACTGGCAGAAGTTTGGTCCTCTTGCTACTTATTTTTAATTGGTGAAATTGTTGTTATCTTTATTTATGCAAACCTATCATCATCTTACAACATATTACATAAAGAGGTACCTATTGCTACATCCATTAAACTGGTTCTCCTCACAAGCTGTGATCCCATCTCCCAACCCTTGATCACTCTACTCAGATGAATACAAAAATAGAGAGTGGTCATTCCAGAATAGAAAGTGAAAGATCCGTTTATCTGTATGAATGATGGCCCATATCTGGTGCATGGTTTTTAATGTGGTGTACATAAAAATATCAAACTACATTTGCACCATTCCTGAAACCAGCCCTGACTGCTAAGTGCCACCAACACACTTTCCTCATTATCTGGCATAAACCTGTCTGCAGGAAAGTCTT
Source organism: Sphenodon punctatus (assembly GCA_003113815.1). Taxonomy (NCBI): domain Eukaryota; kingdom Metazoa; phylum Chordata; class Lepidosauria; order Sphenodontia; family Sphenodontidae; genus Sphenodon; species Sphenodon punctatus. Next base: position 516,011 of record QEPC01006094.1, on the reverse strand, counting down.
AGAATGCAAGTGCCGAGAGGTTCTTGATTCAACTAAGATGGTATCTGGAACTGAGATTTTGATGAGACATTCCTTTTTGGAAAAATCTCAGTTCAGCTCTAGTACAGACTACATGAGACTTAAGAACTAACAATGAATGGGTATTATTGGGGCACTGGATTTGAGTGTTCTCCAATGAGGCCTTTTGAAAGAAGAACTCCTTGCTAGGTTTCCTCAGTCCAGTAAATCTCATAAGCAAATCCCATTTATTTTCAATCATTATATCTGTTATTTGTGGCAATTTTAGAATTCTGTTTTTGGGGCTTGGTCAAAGTGAGGTTAATGACTTTCTTGATACTGGTAAGACAGAAGACATCAGTAACAGAGAAATGTTTACACTAAATCCTTGAATAAAACAAGAATTTTTACCTTACTTTATTCCAAAATCTGATCAAAATTAATATTCTTTTCTGTTATAAGAAGCAAGAATATCATTACGGTTAAATTGCTCCTTATCGACTTAATAGGGAAAGTGTTTCTGTGAGAGGGGCGGAGCTATAATAGGTACAGTTGCCCGTTCACATACACGTAGAAGGGGAATGCACACTGGAGTGGATTGCCCCAGCAGGGGGCCCGTTCCCATCTTCTGAACCAGGACTCTGTGATAAGGCGTGTTTAAAGTTGATGATTACTATCTATGAAGCTGTTATAGGTGGAGACTGATAGTTCTACAAAAAATACTTCAACCTCCCTACAAAACAGTGTTTTTTTTAAAAGAAACCCATGGAAACTATTTTTGAAACAATTCACTGCCAGAGTATTCATTCACAGTTACTATTACTGAGCAGAACCCAGGCATTATGGTCTGACATTCATTTGAGTCAAGTGTATATGAGACACTTTGGGTTAGAAACTAATAATAAAAAAAACTATAAAAGATCTGATTAATAAGAGGCATAGCTCTGGTTGACTTTACAAGTGCACAGTAAATTGCTCTGGCTAGTCCAATCTTTTTTGTTGTGCAACAATCACTAAGCATTGAAGAAACTATTGCAATGAATAGCATCTTAAAGCTCAAGCAAACTTGAAAAGTTGGCTAGTATGATGAAGCAACATTTGTGCTTACATTGACAGCTCCTATTCTCCGATTGTCTTCTTGATTCAATATCTCTAAATAACAGATTGAAGAGGAACTGAAGTGAACCAACAAACCTGGTAATAGTTCATAATTTTGCAAAATAGTTTCCCCTGGTTTATCTGCATTAATTTTCTACTGGCAACCTCAAATCAGCTCTTTACAAGTAATGAAATGTTACTTGCAATCTGAGAAGTACAGCTGGGCCAAACCATTAAAAAAAAATCTGACATTAAACGTTTGCATTTTTAGATGAAGTCACTTTCATCCATCCTAGGATCACTTTCCAATAAGGCTGGAGATGAAACGAGTACCCACAAAAACTGTTGTTATACCCGACAAATTCCTGGGACTGAAATTAACCCGACAACATCGGGTACTGATTGCGACCCAATTCAAGAACATAAGAAGTGCCATACAGGGTCAGACCAATGGTTTATCAAGCCCAGTATCCTGTCTCCGACAGTGGCCAATCACCGTGGCTTGGGAGACACACCCAACAGGTCACAATGCGGGATTCATTCCCTGTTGTTTTCCCCCAGCTCCCATCATGTTCCCCAATCCTGTTTGGCTAATAGCTGCTAATGGACCTATCTTCCAGAAACTTGTCCAAACCTCTTTTAAACTCAGCTATAGTACTGGCCCTTACCACAGCCTCTGGCAGTAGATTCCACAACCCAATTATACGCTGAGTGAAAAAATATTTTCTTTTATTTGTTTTAAACTTGCCACCCATGAGTTTCATGGAGTGTCCCCTAGTTCTAGTACTAGCTGAGAGGGTAAATAACTGCTCCTTGTTTATTAGTTCCACACCACTCATGATTTTATAGACCTCTATCATATCTCCTCTCAGTCGTCTCTTCTCCAAACTGAAGAGCCCCAACCTACCAAGCCTCTCCTCATACGGGAGCCCTTCCATGCCCTTGATCATTTTTGTTGCCCTTCTCTGTACCTTTTCTAGTTCAGCTATGTCTTTTTTGAGATGGGGCGACCAGAACTGCACACAATATTCGAGGTGCGGTCGCACCATTGATTTGTATAGAGGCATTATGACATCCTCAGTTTTATTCTCTATCCCCTTCCGAATAATTCCTAACATTCTGTTTGCTTTTTTGACTGCTGCTGCGCACTGCGCTGTGGATTTCATTGTATTGTCCACAACCACCCCCAGATCCTTTTCCTGAGTGGTAACTCCTAGCTTAGTACCCAGCATTGTGTACGCATAGTTTGGATTATTTTTCCCTACGTGCATCACTTTGCACTTGTCCACATTAAATCTCATTTGCCATTTAGATGCCCAGGCACCCAGTGTCGTAAGATCCTGTTGCAGTTCCTCACAGTCTGCTCGTGTTTTAACTACCTTGAATAACTTGGTGTCGTCTGCAAATTTGATCACCTCACTCTTAACACCCTTTTCCAAATCATTAATGAATACATTAAACAGCACCGGTCCCAATACAGATCCCTGAGGCACACCACTTTTTACATCTCTCCATTGTGAAAACTGACCATTTAGTCCTACCCTTTGCTTTCTATCTTTTAACCAGTTTCTGATCCATAGTAAGACACTACCTCCTATCCCATGACTTTTTAATTTTCTCAAGAGTCTCTCATGAGGGACCTTATCAAATGCTTTCTGGAAATCCAGGTACACTATATCTACTGGGTCTCCCTTGTCTGCATGCTTATTTACACCCTCAAAGAATTCCAACAGGTTAATGAGGCATGACTTACCTTTACTAAATCCATGTTGATTCTTCCCCATTAAGCCATGTTTGTCAACATGCCCTGTAATTCTGTCCTTAATTATGGTTTCCAACATTTTGCCTGGCACAGACATCAAGCTTACTGGTCTGTAGTTTCCAGGATCTCCTCTGGTCCCCGAATGTTGACGTCCAGTACTGATTTTTTTACTTCCATACCGAAATTTCAATCTACAACACATATTGATTGATTTTCCAGCCTAGAAAGTCAACTTCCAGTACCAGAAAGTCAATGTCTGGTCCTGATTTTTAAAAAAAATTCCATCTGATTGTTTAGTTTTCTGACCCAATATAGGAATATCGAGTAATAGGAAAATTGGTACCAGAAGTTATTGACTTTTGGGGTTTCTGAGTACCTGATCAGTACCTGGGTAACCTGTCGGTTACCCAATGCAGTATCCAAAAATGTGGGTTTTAAATTAAGTACCCATTTCACCTCTGCTATCAAACAATTTACATTCTTAGTTGGCTAGTATGTATTGCATTCAACTGATTAATATTCCAGCTTAAATACAAAAATAATACAGAACCTTATTAGACATTTAATCAAAATGATTTATTAATAATTATTAATAAATTATAATTATTAATAACATATTGATTTTATTTTTTTACGTTTTATGTTTTGAAAATTTATTTTTTAAACGATTTAAATTTTTTAATGTTAAAGTGTATAAAGGTTTATTTTTAACTTTTAAAAATGTTTTATAGTGTCTCAATCTAAAATTATGCATTAGTTTTATATGCATTAGTTTGATTAATCAGTTCAACTAGTCAACTAATGCTTTCTGTCTTGCTTTCCATGTATGTTCTAGCAAAAATGAACCCCCCAAACTATGTACATTATTACGTATATATCATAGACCTAATTATAGGATACTCACTTGAAATTTATGTTTAAAAATGCACAAGAAATCAGATTTGGTTCCTAATTCTGCAAACAACTAAACATATAGGTAATTGTTCTCATCTGACTAGTATTAATGGGGCTTATACAAGCAGAGTTATACATTTGTTTAAATATTCACAGGACAGGGCCTTTGACAGAAAACTGAAACACTATCTGACTCACCTGTCCTAGTAAGATAGCTTGAATTTAAATTCTGAATATCAAATAAACACAAAAAAATAATTGCAAATGAGATACTGATCAAGGGAATGATCATGTAAATTTTCAAATAGCTGTGTAACTAGAATGAGCAGTCTCATTAAATTAAAGAACCTAATTGTGCAGGTAAATTTATTCAAAAACATATTTTTCTGCCAATTTAAATTACAAAAATTCATCTCCATGATAATTATCATCTCATCCATGATAGTCCACTGCTACATAAAGACCTCTCTCAGCTTAGCATGTCAGATTTGTAATAATTTTATACCAGAAATTCCAGTCTGTTTTTAAAGCATGTCTCTCTATTTGGCTTGGGAGAACATTTAGGTCTCTTTTAACCAGTTGTTATATGCCTGTCTTTCTGTGTGACCATACTTCAAACACTACTCTTACAGTATATATGCCGCCGGCAAATGCTAAGTCTTATAGACCGAGCTATTTGTCGACTATTACTAAGGCCCTAGAGGAAATTTTGATTTATCATCCTCAGGGGAAATTAATATTACTGGGCGATTTCAACGCCCGTATAGGCCAGGATGAGGAGGCGCTGGGCTTGTATAGTGTTCATACAGAGATTCTGGATGTATTGGATCTTAGGTATTCCAAAGACAAATTGATAAATAATTCAGGCCTGCTGTTTGCCAAGCTGCTGACGGAACTTAATCTCACTGTCCTGAATGGTTCAGGATATGGTGACATCTGTGGGGAATTCACCTATATAGGTTCAGCCAGTTCCAGTGTTGTAGATTATGCAGCTGTTTCCCATGAATTGGTCCCATTTCTGGGAGATTTTAGGGTGGGTATCTGTCAGGAAAGCAATCATCTTCCACTGGAGCTTACGCTCAAATTAACAGTGCAGGGGATGGGGTCTCCCTGCCCAGTTGGTGCTTGTCATTCATCCATTAAGCTTAGTGAGATAATTCTGGGAAGAGTGGGCTCTTTGCTGGAGGACTATCCTTGCTCTGTGGGGGTGGGGGGGTGTTACTGGCGATGCAAAGGGAAGATCATTCGGATATTATTGGGGAATTTACTTCTGTGAGTGATAAAATCACTAGCCTATTGTTACAGCAGGTACTTCGGAAGGCCAAGGAGAGGAGTTCAAATTGTCATCATAATCCGTGGTATGATTTGGAGTGTAAATCTCTTAGGCCGTTTTCAGATGAGCGCGGCGGCGCCCGCGCTTATTTCTTTAAAAAGCCGGCAGCCCGTTCTACACGAGACGCTGCCGCCGAATACGCGCATGCGCGGCCGACGCGCATCCATTTCCGGGTGCGAACTGACCGGGTCGGCGATCGAGGCTGGTCATACGCGGCCGGAAATGGATGCGCGTCGGCTGCGCATGCGCGTATTCGGTGGCAGCGTCTCGTATGGAACAGGCTGCCGGCTTTTTTGAAAACAAGCGCGGGCGCCGCAGCGCTCGTCTGAAAACGGCCTTAGAGGAGAGCTGGTAGCACTTTATCTTGAGTATAGGAACAGGGGAAATGTTGGTCTCCCCTTGCAGTATTTCCAAATAAAGCTGTAATTAGGGTTAAGAGGAGGCAATTTTGGGGAAATCATTGGGAGTCTCTGGTAGTCGATGCCCAACAGTAGGAGGTTCTGGGTGATGGTCAAAAGCTGGGGTAATCCCAGTCCGGATATATTGCCAGCCCCAGTCCCAGATGTGGTATGGATGGCCCACTTCCAAACGCTGTATGCGGGCAGTACTACAGAATTGGGTTTCCAGACAGACCTGGAGGAGTTGGCAGCATCCCCTATCTGCCCGCTGGTTGCGGCCGAGGAGGTGGTGGAGATAATTGGGTCAGTTAGGGCAGGCAAGGCACCTGGACCAGACCTAATTTCCATTGATCTGATTAGGATCAAGATGGATTGGTGGGCCCCGTGGCTTGCTGCCCTCTTTACACAAATAAATAACACAGAACAAATGCCAGCTGTATGGGAAAGGGCAGTGGTAGTGCCCATTTATGAAAAGGGGGGCCGGGCCCAGCCAGCCAACTACAGGCCGATCAGTTTACTGGCTATGATCAGCAAAATTTATGGGAAGTGGCTTTTGCTCAAACTTAATACCTGGTTGATACAGGCAAATATTCTCCATCCTGAACAGGCCGGGTTCCAAATGGGCTGCTCCACCATTGAACATTGCCTGATCCTCCAGCATTTGATCGAAAAGTACGTAACTGGTAATCAAAAATTGTACGTAGCTTTTCTGGATCTCAGACAGGCTTTTGACAGGGTATGTAGGCCCATTCTCTGGGAAAAATTGAGGGTAACTGATATAGATAACAGGCTATTGTTTTTGTTACAATGCTTGCATGACAATACTAAGCTGGAGGTGAAGGTTGGAAGGTTCGGTCGGCTAACAGACTCAATTCATACTTACTCTGGCGTGAGGCAAGGATGTGTATTGGCGCCTGCACTCTTTAATTTTTGTATAAATGAAGCAATTCCTCTCCTGGCAGTTCCCTCCTTTTTTTCCTCCTAAGTTGGCAGACCGGCCAGTGGGATGCCTCCTATATGCCAATGACATTGCGATAATGTCGCAAACAAGGATCGGACTGAATAGACAGTTGGCTAGCTTTGCAGGTTTCTGTCAACAGAACTGTCTTAAAATAAATCAGGACAGATCTAAAATTATTATTTTTTCATGATCACGTAAAGCTTTGGTCTGGTCAATTGGGGGTCATAGGGTTGCCCAGGTTGATAGCTTCCAGTATTTAGGATTACTTTTCCATGCATCAGGTTCCTGGGATAAGCATCTGGAGAGGGCACTTTCATTGGCCATAGGTATGGAGATAGCCATCTCCAAACCTTTTCTCAATTCTGGAAGGTGGCAATGGAGCCCGCTGTCAAGGTTATAAATGCCAAGGTACGGACTCAGCTCTTGTACGGGGCAGAAGTGTGGTCCCCACTGGTTCCTTCGAAGCTGGGGAAGGTGGACAATCTACAGGCCAGGTTTTTTCAAAGGCTCATGAGGGTCCCAAGGGACACGCCCTATGCGGCCATGATGGCAGAAGTGGGTCAGGCCAAATGGTCATCCATGGCTTGGGGCTTGGTTTTGAAATTCTGGGCAAAGCTGTATAAGTCATGGGGTAGGGGACTGGTACAGTTTTGGCAGCCGGATATGTTTCAAAGCACATAGTTAAAGGCTGTAGAGAACTTCATATGTCAGCTGGTTTTAACCCAGGGTATTGGGTAGATAAGGAGCTGGGCACGATGGTCAGGGATCTGACCAACAGGCTAGCAGACAAGGAGCTGCAGGTGGAGACAGCCAGCATAAGGGCCTCCTTACATCTATTGGATTATCTCCCATATATCCAGCCCCACCCATGTATGGCCAGGTACCTCCTTTTGGGTCTGTCCGAAAGGGCCAAATACTTGTTTAGGTGCGCCCGATTAAATGTCCTCCCCTCCATGGTGCTGGAGGGGCGGTTTACTGCTACCGCCTTCTCTGACAGGCTTAGTCCCTTTGATGGACAGCGTGTGGAGATGGTGGACCATATTATGGTCGGCTGTCATCTATATTACTCTCTCTGCACCCAGCTTTTGTCGGTCTTCTTGCGGCAATTTCCAGGCAGATCTGAGAAAAATCTGCTTGTGGTGGCCTTGGCGGACACGGATTTTCCAACTACTAATTCGGTTGCCCATTTTTTGGTGGCTGCAGTTAACCTTTGGAAGTTATTTCTTCAGTTTAAACAGCCTTTACTCTAATATGTAGGGTCATGACACTCAGGGGGTTGACCAAGGGGAAAGAGAATCCCTGTTTCTTAGTCATTATTTATTTATTGTCTTTGCTGATTTTCTTTAACAAAATTTCTTCTTCATTTTGAAGGAGTTGTATGAGAGTATTAGTATTATTGTGTTGTTTGGGTGATATGTTTGTCATTTGTGAGTTTTGTCTTGTTGTGTCTTTTTGGTCAATGGCCGCAAATAAATAAATAAATAACACTACTCTTGGTGAATGTAGGTTTCAGCCCCTGAAAAGAATGCAATACTTTAAAAAATAAAACAAAGACTAATTATATGTGTTTTTTCAGACATTGGATAAAATGCTTTGCAATTTGCTATGCAAATTCAATGCAGTTAACAAAACTATGCTGAGTCACTACAGTCAGGGCCAGACTTCCCACAGGTTGACCTGAGGCAACTGCCCAGGCCCTGCTATTTTCTATACTTCTGGGGCCCTTGCAGTGATCCAGGTTTCTCCCAAGGCAGAGGGCACTTCTAAAGTCCACTATCTTTAGGGCCCTGCTGAGGGTAGCAGAACTACAAGGAATAGGATTAAAGCTGCAGCAGATAGCACTTTAACTACCTGCAGGTTGCACCCACATTTTTGGACACCCCCAGCGCTCCCAGTGCCCAAAAATGTGGGAACTGGGGCATCTCAGGATGCCCTAGGACACCCCAGGATGCCAATTCCAGCACCTGCAACTCCTCAGGCCCTGGGCTGACTCACCTCACCACCGGCTGGGCTGCTACTCCTCTGGTCTGAAGTCAGACTCCTGGCTGATTCCTGCTTCTCCCCAGTCTGTGCACCACTCATCTGAGTGAATGCACACCTGGGAATGAAGGACCCATTAGCATGCAGATGGGAAGAGGAATCCTCACTTGCACCTGCCCCCTACTCAGAAAAAGCTGATCCGGGAACTTCCCTGCTCAGCTGAGTGGTACACAGGCTGGTGAGAAGCAGGGAGCAGCCAGGAGTCTGGATCAGAGGATCAGCAGCCTAGTTAATGAGATGAGCCAGCCCTGGGAAGTTATGTAGGCCATTGGGTTGCAGACTCAGTTGGGTATGAGTTGGTGCCTGAATTTGACCAGGGCAAGTTGGACACCCCAAATACAACTGGGTGCCCATCTGGCTGTGCAGAGTAGAGCCTGACCAGAGCAGTATTACATGAGTTGCTTAATATTGTGACACTTAGTGATGACTAGATCAGGGGTACATATGCAATCGCTGAGCCCAATCCCAAACCCTGAAGATTGTGCAGAGCTGCTCGTACGCGCAGCTGTGTGGATCCCTATTGCGAGCCCATTGTGCTCCACGGAAACTGCGCACATACGCGCACACAGGATGCACAGGGTTTGGAATCAATCAATCTTTTATCAATATTGATAAAAGACCCACAACTTCTCACTGGTAACAGTAGGGCTGAGACCAGAGCATTTTGTTCCCATTTCAAAGGGAAATAGCGATCTTTCAGGAGTGCTTGGGACTGTCCACCTGTACTTCATCAGTTTCCAGTTGGGATGGGCGAACAGAATGCGGTTCAGATGTTTGGATGTTCAGTCGTTCGATTCAAAACCCGAGTTCGGGTTCGATGGTTCGGTTCAGCTGCATTCGGTTTGGCTGAAGTTGGCCGAACATTCAAAAATAGCAAAACCGAAATCAAAACCTAATTTTCTTTTGACCCTGGAAAGACGTTTTTCTTGCTCCTGAACTCATCCGAACACGACTGAACTGTTCGGTCATTTGAGAGTTTGGTTCGGATGTTCAGTTCGGACGTCCAAACTGACTGAGTTCGGTCCGAACTCCAAACATCCGAACCGCGTTTGCTCATCTCTAGTTTCCAGTGATTCTAAGCTTCTGCCAGTTTCCCCCTAATTTTCATTACTTTGGGGGACTTTTCATCACTTTTCATCATTTTCATCACTTTCTTGGACTTTTAATCATTTTCATCACTTTCTGAGACTTTTAATGACTTTCTGGAAATTTCCCAACAGTTTTAGGTTAGTTTTACAACACTTTTATGGCAATTTCCAGCATTTTCCCAGCGCTTAGTCGACACGTTTTCATCTACATCGTTCATGAAACTGGGGGTACATACAGGCTTGGGATTGGCCCATAGTAGCCCCGTTAACGTTACAAAAAATAATGGAAAAGGGCAAAAACAGCAGGAATGCCAGTCATTTTCCGCATTGCGTGAATCTTGGCAAATGGCCTGCTTCCGATGGAAGTAGCACTTGCCAAGATTTCTCATTTCATGCATATGTAACAGTGCCAGGCTCAGCTGTTACAAGGAACAGCTGAAACTGCCAATCAGCTGTCTAGCACTGAGTGCTAGTTAGCAGAGTTGCAGCCTGTTCCCCAATTTGGGTGAACAGTAGGGGTGAAACAAGCAGCTAAATTGCTGCTCGTGAGAAATTCTGCCATCTTGGAAACTGAGATCAGTTTCCCAACCATTTTCTGATATTGATTTGATTTCTCAAGTCTTGCAATACCATAAGATACCATACTGATTTACTGACTTTCTGTTTACTGTTTACCATGTACCATTCATTTACCAATTACTGCATTGCTGACGGTAGCATTTTACTTCTGTGTTTCTGTCCATTGTACTGCATTTCTGAACCAACTACTGTGCAAACAGCCCAACCTTCACCTCTCCCCAGTGCCCCTTTAACCTCCACTCCAGGGCTTCCAATCAGAATTGTTTTCTATGTTGTTCCCTTTGCTTTGATCAATCTGTCACTGGATTGCAGATTATAGCCCTTCGCCTGATACTTGAGGTGATGACTGGGCCACTTGTTATGCTCCCTAAAGAAGAGTGAGACAAACACCCTTTTTACTACAGTGGAAGCAGCTGCAGCAGTGTGCAGGAGAGAGGCATGGTCACAATGGGAAATAAGCCCAGACTGGCCAGGGTCAACCTGGCAACCAGGGCATCCTAGTGTGAAATGAGACAATCATATTAGGGAAGTGGTTTTGCTCCAGCCACAGCTCCTGCCTCAGTTCCAGGGCAGGAGCCCAAGGAGAAGCACCTACCCTCCCTTAGGGCTGTGGGTTGACCTGGTCACCAACTGGGGCCAGGAAGGAATTTTTATGATAACCCTAGATTTGGCAAAGGATTCTCAGTTTTTGCCTTCCTCACAGTGTGATTGGAAATTTGACACAATTGGCCTTTTTTTTAGTTGTCATGGGATAGGGTGTTGCTGTGTTGTTCACATCAAACAAATTGTTGCACTCTTGCAGGAGTCCTCTGCTGTTATGCTGTTTAAATAGAGAAATAAGTAGATTCCTCTTCCCATAGACTTCTACTTTAACAAGTAGAAGTTGTTAAAGAAAATGGGGCTGGTACTTGAGGGCACATCTAGACCAGTTCCCTGACAGTTATTGTTAACTTGTTACTAGTTTGTTGTACTGGACCCAAATTGGCTAAGGCAATTACCCCACCTAGCCTAATTCAATTTGAATAAAGAGTGCAGCTGTTAAAACCCCACCAGTTGGTCTTTGTTTCATTCCAGATGCATCAATAAGTAAAGGAATCTGTGTGCCAGGTTAATGACAAGGAAGTACAGGGAAAATGGAGTAAAGACAAGATAGAAGAAATGTAGAAGAGAGTAGGGATGGGAGGGGCTGGTCTGAGGTGTGGGATTAGAAATGCAGCATCGCCAGTGTGGTTTAATAGTGAAGCTTTTGTTCTACTAAACTGTTTGCTAAAGTATTCAGCCCCATGTAGGTTCTTTTAGGCATGTCCTCCTCTCTCCCGACTGCAGGTGCAGCTGAGGTGGGGGCAGTCCGTGGTTATGCCACTGCGGGGACGATGCGGGGTGTGTGTGCAGATAGGTGCACACCCATCCCCCCATCCCCATCCCCCCACAAGAGCAACCTGTGTTTTCGCTAGTTGCACCATGCAGGGGTGATGACTGGAGGCGCATGTTTTGTGGGAGCACACCCACCCACCGCCGCTTTCAAACGGGACGCACCCATTCATATCCACTGCATAAGCATGCGTGCGCATGCGTGGATATGTCTCATTTTTAAAAGGCTTTATTCTACCGAATGAAGCAAGGGTGGATTATCTTTAGCTTGTCTGGCCTGCAGCTGTTTTTTATATGGTCACTTTCCAGTTCCTGGATTTGGCCTGTGGATTTAGGCCCTGTTCTAAAGCACTTTAAAAATGAATTCAGTGGTAGGGAGCAGAGACGAGGGCCTGCACTCAAGGACATGGGATAGGTTCATAGCATAGGTCCATGATCTGGTCTTTTTAAGCACACTACCTAAGCATCTTTACTCCAATTCCTATCCAACCTGAGGAGCATCTATTATTTATTTTTATTTTTTTGGTCCATGGGAGAGAAACAGTTCTTTATACCTACTGAGTTTTTTTTTCTTATTCCAGTTTTTATGTGAACTAAAGTTCAATGTTGCGTAGGTTTTTTTTGTTTTTTTGCTATTTTAAGATTTTGCTATCATATACCATTTTTATTTTTGTTTTTAAAATGTTTGCATTTTTTGACTTGAGAAATCTGGTTACCTCTGGAGAGTGTCTTTCCCTAGCTGATTGGGGGTAATTAATTATTTATTATTTTAATTTTTCCCTGCCTTTTCCACCAATGGCGGCTCAGGGTAGCTTACAATATCAAAATATAAAATACAAATAGAAAAGAACCAAAAAATATAAACACATAAAATACCCCACAACCCTATACCATCCTCTGACCCCTCTCCACCCCAACCTCCTAACTCACCCCATCCCCTCACAACTCGCCCTCTCCTAACCCCCATTGCCAGATGCCCTTGTGAACAAAACAGTTTCATACTGGGCATTCAAGCCCAGACATTCTACAACTGTGGAATGGTGGCCAGCAAGAATGCCCTCCTTGCCATGGAGACCAGGTTAAAAACTGGTACCTCCAGACAGGCATCCCCAGCTGTCCAGAAAGGCCACGATGGGCCATGGTAGGTCAGGTGATCTTCCAGATAAGTGGGTCCAAAGTCACTTAGGGCTTTAAAGGTCAAAACCAGCACTTTGATTGTACCCGGAAGAGAATAGGCAACCAGTGCAGATTCAGGTGCAGATAGTAGGGTGACTGGCAGAAAGAAGACAGCAAATCTAGCATGTTTACTAGGGCTGAAACTCGACTCTTGGATCTCGCTGGTTCTCGATGAGAATGGAGATTTTCCCATTTCATTTCCTAAAGGAGCCAAGATGAGAAAAAAACCATTCTCACTGAGAACTGACAAGATTTAGAAGGCTGGGTGGGGGCTGAGGGCCGGCAAGGGGGAGGACCTTTTTAAAAAGGCCAGCCCATTCTGAGCATGCCCAGAACTTCTGGGCATGCTCAGAAAGGGCTGCTCATATCCAAGATGGCACTTGCAACATGCTTTGAAAAGGGCTGAGCATGCCCAGAAGGGACAATCAGGCCTTGCTGAGCATGCTCAGTTTCTTGTCGTTTTTTTATTGTCATACTTACCAGCCAAAGAAGAGGCTTACTGGGACCCCCTCCGGAGGGTAGGTACTTCCACTCCTGATTCCCTTCTAGGCTCCCCCCATGGCCCATGACTCCCCTCTCAGGCCCCCCACCCAGAATTTCAATTCCCAGGAAGGCTGGGGGGTCAGGTGGGGGCTAGGGGTGGCCCAGGTGCAAGTCGTTTCCCCCTGTTCACCTCTGGAGCCCTGCCCAGCACCCTTGACTGCCCCCACACCTTCAGTGAGATCTTGAGAGCTTTTGATTCCCCTTCTTGAGTCTGGCAAGATTTTTATCTAGGGGGAATTCTGTTCTTGATTCAGTCCTAATATTTACCAATAGCATCCCAGAATCTGGTGGTCACATAAACCAATGCAGTCTCCTTCATTACCATGCCCTCTTCTCTAACTTTCTGAAGACACATTATACAAAGTAGTGGAGTTCTCATCAACCTCACCAAGAGATTTTGTGATGAGAGAAAACTCTCTCATCACAAATGAGAGAGAAAATGAGAGAGACAAATGATGAGAGAAAACTCTTCTTCTCTTGAAGAAGCTGGGAGATGTGAATTCATCCTTCCAGTCTTTCAAAGAAAACTGGCCTTAATTTAGCTCATTCTTTAGACCTATACATTCAGACCTTGTTTACATCATGCTGCTGCTGCAGCTGCTTCTTTGTGGTCAGTATGTAGTCAAAATGTTTGGAGTTCCTCTGGTGGATGATCATGCAAGAGAGTTAATATAGTCTTAAATATCTTGGAACATGTCTCTGCAAATTTCCTCTGCCACAAATGCAGGTGTGGGGGGGTTTCCGTGCCCCCTCTTCTCCCCTCCATGACAAGCTGGGGGGAAGGATTGCAAGCCACCGCTCTTGCGGTGCTTGCAGAGAGGATTTTTGCTGCTGTGTTGCAGGGATTACAGCTGGGGTTGCCACAGCAACCCTTGCTGCAGGCGGGAAGGGGCTAGGTGGCTGATTGGCTCCCTGGATCATGTGGGAGCAATCAGCAGCCCCAGAGGCTTTCCCTGCTCAGTCCAGGACAAGCGGGGAAAGAAGAAGCAGGCTGCTTGCATCCAGAGCTCGAGGGAGCCTCGTGAAGCGGCCTGCTGGTTGCAAGCAAGAATTTTTGGAGGCAGAGGAGCCCAGATCAGGGAGTAGACAGCCCATAGAGGCTGTAGGGAAAAGGATGGGAAAGGGGCAGAAATGTGGCCCTAGGGTGGGCCCGAGGCCCTGGCCCCAAAAGCCCAGAAGAGTAAGGTTGCCCCAAAAGGGGCAAAGGAGAAGAAAAAGCAGGGGGCCAAAGCCTCTAAAAAGGGACAGCCAAAAAAGGGGGGTGCCAAGGGACAGGAGGGGATGAACCCTCCCCCCACCCCACAGCCGGTACAGGAGCCATCCGGGGCAAAGGGTTCAGCTTGGGAGCACCTGGCAGCTTGCGAGGTGGCCCTATTTGGGGGAGGAGCCCCCTAATGGGTGTGGGGCCTAGTGGGGATCAGATCCCCCAGTTGGACCTGGAGAGCAGGCCGGGGCCATCAAGGGCTGGAGTCCCAGCGCCTGTTGTTGAGGCTTTGAATAGGGTCCTGACATCGGAGGGGCAGGGGGCGTCCAGGCAGTATTATGGGGGGAATACCCCTTCCTACCTGCACGAGGAAGGTCTGCGGAGGAGTGGATGGCAGGCTTGCCCCCCTGACCATTTTGAGGACCATGAAATGCCAAGGCAGCTCCCTGGGGATAGGGTGCCTAGGGCCCCTTGGAGGGAATCACGGGGGGAACAGGTGGAGGAAGAGGGTGAGGATGTCACCCAAGGGAACAGAGAAGGAGCAGAATTGATTTATCAGGGGGAACAACCACCCCTTTTTCAGGGCGATCGTGGATCCCAGGGAGGTGCACGTGGTGGCAGTGAAGATCCACAACTCCTGGCGAGGATAGAGGTCCTGGAGTGTGCTCTGGAAGAGAGGAACTGGGCTGGCCAAGGGCCGCAACTACAGAGCTTGCCGGCGCAAGGTATGCAGGCAGGGGCGAGTGCGGGACCCGGGGTCCAGAATATTTTTCCTTCCCCAATGGGGGGTCAGGGATTGGGTGGTGTAAGCAGACCCACGATTGCAGGGAATGGGTAGCTGAGTGCCCAGAGCATGGGGGCAAGCAGGCTCACTCCTGTGAGAAAACATCCCCAGTATCTATGGTGGAATGGGGGCTGGGTTCAGGTTACAGCCCCAGCCCCTCGGAGTACACTCGCACAGGGAGTGCGGCAAGGGGCCTGGGGCCTTGGTGGGCCCTCCCCCGTAGCTGGGCAATTGCGGGATCAGCAGGTCTTGCAGGTCTGGGGTCCTGTAGCTCAAGGACCTGCCACCCCGGTGGCCAACCAGCAAGGTGGAGGGATGGGCGTGATTGGTAACGGGCAGCAGGGGATCCTCCCAGAGCACCAAAGGCAGTTTCCCTCCTCCCTGGATATCGGCGGGCAAGGGTACCAGCCTGAGCAGGGCACAGTCGGTGTGACCCAGATGGGTGGGCAGGTACAAGGGCTGCAGGGCAATTATGGATGGCCATTTATGGCTTGGGGGCCTGGTTCGCAGTCAGGGGGGCAAGGAACTGGGGTGCAGGCGAGTAATGTTCCCGCAGGGTGACTGGTTCCAGGGCAGGTGAGCCCCATGGGATGTGCTCTGCCAGTTTTGGACCCGGCAATGCCTCGCCAGCCCGCCCCTACCAGGGGGGAGTTTTGTAGATTTGTCAGACCCCATCGGGGAGCATTTATTACCTGCTACGAGGGAAAAAATCTGGAGGGCAGAATATGTGGATATTTTTGCCCTTCTTTCAGTGATCCGATAGTGGATCCGGGAGAGGAAGATGAAAAGGAGAAGGAGAAATACAAATGCCCGAAGGCTGACAGAAACTGGCCAAATTGGACAGCTGCATATGCCATATATCATGGGGTGCAGCTGGAAATGTTTCCAGAGAAAGGGGCAGTTCTCCTCAAATATGCCGGGATCATACGGCATGCATATGAAACGGGGCCACCTGGGGCATGGCTCCGGTATGATGAGGCCTTTAGACACCGGGCTTCATTTAAGCCAGGGCTCCGGTGGGACATCCATGCACAAGACCTATGGTTGACGTGCATGAGTGATTCAAAAGGGGTCCCTAATACGGATAGTGGCCACCTTTTAGCTAAAGGGAGTGTTGCCCCGGTGAATGACCCTGTCAGGGCAGGGGGCAGGCAGGCAACTTCGGGAAGTGTGGGACAGTGTTGGGAATTTTCCCGGTCCGGTGTGTGTACCCGTCCCTCGTGCAGGTTTCGGCACACCTGCCCCTCTTGCGGAGGGTTTCACCCAGCGGCGTCCTGCCCCCGGCCCAAGCCATGGGCAAAGGGGAAATCCGGAGCAGGGAGTGCCCCCAAAGGGGCCCAGGGGAGCTCAGCGCGAAGTGGGGCAGGGAAATCTGGCAACACCGGGAGAGTAGATAGGCTGGCGACGGCCTTGCGTTTGCACCCTGACCAGGAAGAGGTGGATTATGTGGTGCACGGGTTTAAAGAAGGTTTTTGGATACCAGTTGGGGAGGTCCCAGTGGGTAGAGTACCTCCCAATTTAAAATCTGTAGTAGGCATGGAGGACGTGGTGGCGGAAAAGATACGAAAGGAGGTGGTGGAGGGGAGAGTGGCAGGCCCCTTTGATGTACCTCCGCTTGAGGGAATGGTTTGCTCTCCGCTGGGGGTCGTTCCAAAGAAAGCCCCGGGGCAGTTTCGCCTGATCCACCACCTTTCGTATCCGCGTGGCCGCTCGGTGAATGATGGGATACCCAAAGACCTGACAACAGTGCATTACGCGTCATTTGACGCAGCGGTTGAGTTGGTCAGGCAGTATGGCACCGGGGCGATGATGGCAAAGTGCGATGTTAAATCAGCGTTCCGCCTCTTGCCAGTTCACCCGGACAGTTATCATTTACTCGGCTTTCATTTCCAAGGGCAATACTATTACGACAAGGCCATGCCCATGGGGTGCTCGATCTCGTGCTCGGCTTTCGAGCGCTTCAGCTCCCTTGTGGCATGGATTGTACGGCATGAGGCAAGCGGGGGAGATATTACCAAATACCTCGATGACTTCCTCTTCGTCGGGCACCCTCATACGCCCGAATGTCAGGATTTGGTAGACTTGTTTGTGCGAGTAACTGGAAATTTGGGTATCCCATTAGCCACTGAGAAGACAGAGGGCCCCGCAACAGTTCTTACTTACTTAGGTATTGAGTTGGATTCTACCCTTGGGGTTTCCCGATTGCCCATGGATAAGGTGCTTGGGTTGAGAAAGAAGATCACTGAATGTGTATCAGCCATCAAGGTGACTGTTCGGCAGCTCCAGTCGCTCATTGGGAGCCTGAATTTTGCGTGCAGGGTAGTTGCACCTGGTAGGGCATTTTTGTCACGTTTGTATGGGAGGTTAGCAGGGGACTTGTCGCCTCATTATCACATCAGGGTGTCCAGGGAGATGAAGGAGGATTTGCGGACCTGGCTATCATTTTTAGACCGTTTTAACGGGGTTTTGGTTTGGAGGGGACAGGTTCAGTTGAATGCAGAGTTTCAGGTCCATTCAGATGCTTCCGGGGCACATGGATTTGGGGTGTATTTTCAGCAGCAGTGGTGTGCAGCCCCTTGGCCACCAGAGTGGGTCAGCGCTGGCATCATAAGAGATCTCACATTCCTGGAGCTGTTCCCCATTGTGGTAGCTGTCAAATTGTGGCATGGTAAATTGGCCAACAGGACAGTTCTTTTTTGGTGTGATAATCAGGCGGTAGTTCATATAATCAATTCATTGACGTCCCGCTCCCAGAGGGTCATGGTTTTGGTGCGGTGCTTGGTGCTGCTATGCTTGGAACATAATATTCTGTTCCACATGAGACACGTTCCTGGACTCGAGAACGAGATTGCGGATGCTCTCTCCCATTTCCAGATGGGGCAATTTCGCGCACTTGCACCACGGGCCAACATCAACCCAGAACCCATGCCGGCCGAGCTGTGGAACCTTGGATCCTAGAGTTAAGTTCCTTGGTTCAGGGTTCCTTGGCGGGTCATACCAGAGTGGCATACCATGCAGCCTTTCAGGCTTTCCAGGCTTACCGGGGGCAACGGGGGTGGGCCATGGGCTTCCCGATCCCTGAGACGGAGGTTCTACAGTACGCCATGGCATTAAGAAATGACAGCCTGGTGGCCAGCACCATTTCTGGAAGGATCGCAGCCTTGGGATTTATGAGCCAGTTGGCTGGTCACCCGTCCCCGGGTGGCGGTTTTCTGATACGCAGGTTGATTGAATCTTGGGCAAGAGAACCCCCAACGCTGCAATATACTAGGCTCCCCATTGCCCCCCCCCTTACTGGTCCAAATTGTAAATATGTTGCAGTTTGTGTGTTTTGACAAATTTGAAGAATCCTTGTTTGCCGCACTGTTTAAAGTGGCGTTTTTCGGTGCCTTCCGAGTGAGCGAGATGGTCGCCGAGTCAGCCAGGGATAGATCAGGTAGGGCGTTAGGGTATGAGGATGTACAGTGGGATACCCAGCAGGTGAGAATACGATTGAGGTTATCTAAAACGGATCAGCGGGGAAGGGGTAGGATGGTTAGACTGGCTCGTTCGGGAGATGTAGGACTGTGCCCGGTTGTGGCCCTACAAACGTATATGGCCATGCGTCCTTTAGTCAGGGACCCCCTGTTTTGTCACCTTAATGGGGAACCGGTCACTAGATATCAATTTATGTCGGTGCTTCGTGCAGCACTGGCAAAGTTGGGCCTTCCACCTGGGGACTATGGTTCCCATTCATTTCGCATCGGCGCAGCCACCTTTGCAGCACAAATGGGGATGGCGGGTTCTGAGATTCAGGCAATTGGCCGGTGGCGATCAGCGGCATACCGCGCTTATGTGCGTTGATTGGATCGCATATGCTCCGACTAACCATCCCATCTCCTTCCTTTGACAGATCTAACCGTATCCAGGAGGGCAAGGATCTGGATATGTGGGCACAGCCTAGTTCGCTGGGCGGCAAAGGCAGCGTGGGAGTCCGCAATGGGATCCCAGATGGGTTTATCTGGAAGGGCAATTGTTAATTGGCACGGAAGGAGCGGCATGAGGTGGTGCCAGCTGCTTCCTATGCTGAGGGACTTAAGTAGAGGGTACACACCAGAGATTTTAGTCATTCACCTCGGCGAGAACGACCTGCCAGGACTCAAAGGGGTACAATTGATCAGGTTTATAAAGAATGATTTGTGGGAAATTCGACGACAATTTAGAGGAGTTAGGTTAATTTGGACCGAGTTAGTGACTAGGTTACACTGGGGGGAGGGGGACTTAACTAAAAAAATAGATAAGACTAGGAAGACGATTAATAGGGAAATTAGGAAATGGTTAGGTACAATTGGCTTGGAGGCGATTAGTCATGATCAAATTACGTACAAGGAAGTGGGTTATTTTAGAGCTGATGGTGTACATCTGTCTCCGGCTGGGAATGCAGTTTATCTTGGGGCTCTCAGGGCTAATTTGGAACGGTTTTTAGGTTAGGTGTGGGGGCCTTGGACCTGTTGGAAGTATCAGCGGTCCCATGGTGGCGGGGGTCCAGTATCGTTTAAAGTAGGTTAAGGTAAGATAGGAGTCATCTCCTTAAGGGATGGGGAAGCCACGTGTACCGTGGGGCAGGGTATGGCACACGGGGTGTTGGTTTCCCTGGAAAAGGGGTGTCAGCAAGAGTGGCAGGGCATTGTAAGGCCTCCCACTGTCAGACACCTCAATTCTTACTCAGGTCCGGATGGGCAATGTCCCTTTTGGCCGCGCCTCTGGCGCTGGACGAAAGGGAGATGTTTACTGTTGAGGAGGCTGGCAAAGGCATTTCGCAACCCCCTCTGTTGAAGTTATGGGTTATGATTGATACTGGACCCGTATCGCAATAGGCGATGTCACCCCCTCACCTAATTTGACTGTTGTAATTGGATAATAAAGGGTGTGGCCATATAAATCCAAATTGTGTCCTGTCTTGCTTTCAGGGGGAGGGAGTGGGTGCGCCGGCAACAGACTTGTTATGTCAGGAAAAAGTAGTCTCTCAGAAGTACAAGGGAAATAGACATTACTGCTTAGCAGCCTCATGGTCAAGAAAGTAATTTAGCAATATTGGAAATCAGAGGAATCATCTAGTACTGAAGATTGGTGCAGTATGTGGGCCTGAGTGAATTGACTACTCTGTAGAAGATAGCCTTTCAGAGACAATAACAGCAAAGTTTCAAAGAGATTTGGGCTTCTTTCTTGATATATATCTTCAGTGTGTCTTTTCACTGAAAAATTACTCTAAAATGGCACCCTGGGGACTCCATATTTATTCTCTTTCAGTGGCGCCATACCAGAATTGAAGTTTTTTATCTGCCGGCCGAGTAAGCTCTACCTGGAATCTTAAAATGAAGCTGTTTCTCCCTATTCCACCTCCTGTATTATCACCACTAAAAAAAGAATCTGGAAGCTAAATCTAACCCTCAGTTACACTCCTTGTCCTCATGGGTTGCACAGTTTTGACTGACACCTCAGTCACTCTTCATTAAAGGTACTTGGGAATGTATTCAAATAGGCCTTTTGTTAAGAGTTTTGGGGACAGTTCTATACTTTGTTTTGTCTTCTCTATTCTAGCAGAGAGGTGTGTAGGACCTTTTCTGATAACCAGAGCCATGAAGGAAGAAAGTAGAATTTCCCCCAATTTAGGAGCAGTATCTCACTTGACAAATGCTGACTTGGATAAGTGGTTCGAGATCTCTATATAGGTTGGTTGTTTTTTCGGGTGGGTGCGGGTTTAATTCATGAAGGTCCAAAGAAGAATTTTCCTGGTTTAGGCACAGCAGAGATCCAGTGTAATTATTGGGGTGGGGAGGACACAGGTTGGGGGCAACACTGAATCTGGGGACAGCGGGGAGTCCTCAGTTTTCCATATATGCTTTCATTTGGGTTGAGGAAGTATGGGACAGCTGAGTACTGTGGGGGGGGGGGTTGTATATGGGAGAACAAGATTGATGGTTCAAGGCTGGAAAATGTGTGATGTATAATATATGTACAGATGAGGGTAGGGCGTAGCAAGGGAGGGGGAAAGTGTATGTATTTGCAACAGGAAGACAAGTGCTGGCAAGTGTTTATTGGGGGACAAGCCTGAGAGGTGGGTGATGTGTATTCATGGACAAAGCTGCGGGGCAGTCAAGGGTGGGAAGCAGTTTTTATTTGGGGAGAGGGATGAGTGATGTGTATTTATATTTACTAGAGCTGTTCCAAAAAAAATTTAATTTTTTTTTTTTAAGCGAGTATTTCCAAGTGTCCTTGGACCAGTCTTGAGTGTTTGGGCTGGTCCTCAGAACCTGGAAGAATACTTGGACTTTGGAGGGGTTGGGGCTAGGGTTGCCACCTATATGTATTTTTCCGGGCCACTTATGAAAAATACATGTTGCAGGGCCTGCATTGGCACCTATGGCACCAGTGCAGGCCCTGCAACATGCATTTTTATAAGTTGCCTAAAAAATATACATAGGTGGTAACCCTAGTTGGGGCAAGGGTCCCAGAGGTGGGGTACTTATGGAGGGTGTGTGTACCTAGCATAGGGTTGCCACCTTAGGTATATTTTTCCAGGCCACTTATGAAAAATACATGTTGTAGGGCCTGCATTGGTACCATAGGTGGGCTGGAAAAATATACACAGATGGAAACATGTATTTTTCATAAGTGAGCTGGAAAAATATACCTAAGGTGGCAAACCTAGCTTAGTGGGGTGCCTATCAGGGGGTGAGGGGCAAGGTACTTACCCTCTGGATGGGGTCCCATGAAGTGTGGCCTCTTCCTGGCCTGGTAAGTTAAAGATCAAACAAACAAAAAAACAAAATGTGGGCATGCTCATAAGGGGCTGAATGGCCCCTTCTGAACATGTTCATCCCTTCCCAAGATGGCACTGACAGTATCAGCACACTGTGGGTGCCATCTTGGATGTGGCCAGCTAATTCTGGGTATGCTTAGAACTGGATGGCCACAACCAAGATGGCACCTGCAGTGTGCTGACGCTGCCAGTGCCATCTTGGGAAGGGATGAGCATGACCAGAAGGGGCCATTCAGGCCCTACTGAACATGCTCAGTTTGTTTTTTTTAAAACTTACCATCCCAGGAAGAAGCTGCGCTTTGCACGACCCCCTCTGGAGGATAGGTACCCCCACCCATTACCCCTGCTAGGCTCCCCACTAAGCATTTACCCCCTTATGTACCCCACCCTTGAGCCTCTGCTAGGCCCTGCCCCCTTCCCAGGCCCACACTGGCCTATTCCCTCCCTCCCCCAGCCCCTGCTGCACTAGTCCCTCCACCCACGAACTCTGCTCTCCCTCCCTGTACTCAGCTGAGGTTTGGTCAAGTCCTGAATTTTCAGAGAAGTCCTTGGAAATTTGGGACTCGTCAAATCAAGGCCAAATGCCCAGGTATTCAGTAAATTCCAGGGAGAGGGGGGCAAGGACAAAGTTACATCCCTAATATTTAGGGACAAGGCAGGGGTGGGGAACAGTGTGTTGTTTAACATGTTTTAAACTTTTAAACAAGTTTGGGATGAGTATACCACTAATAACAAAGAAAGGTAACACCCAAACAGGAGGGAACTGTGTGCCTGGGATCAAGATGACAGGTAGGAAGGATGCAAGTGTGTTTGTGAGATATGCAGATAATGGGTGGAATGACGTATACCTATTTTTCTCTGTCAAAGGTTGGAGAGTATGTATTTTATATTCCTAACTATTGCTAAAAAAAAAAGGAAGAGAAACACTACCATACGAGGTCTAATAATCACTTTGATGACCCTCTTAAAATGTCAGGATAGTTGACTCATGTATTTGTCTCAACTGTTAAAGGATTTAAAAACCATGCCAAGTAATTTCTTCACTGCATTCTGAACAACATCACACATAAGAGCTCAGCTTTTTATGTAAGAACTCTACATTTCACAGTCAACTAGAAAGAACCTCTCTGACAAAGAGAATCACATTTCAGAAACTAACAAAAATCAGATACAGAGAGAAATAAAATCAGCCAATGAGATTTTAAAAAATAAAATGAAAAATGTTCTAAAAGAAATCGGAGTGCAAATGAAATAGGAACAGAGTGAAATATGCAAAGAAGAATGGATGTGAATAGAACATATGACTGATTTAAGAAAATGATGCATTTACATTATGGGAACTAGTGAAACACAGAAACAAAAGAGTTTATATAAAACATGTAATCATTCTTGCAATTAATTTTGCATTTAATTTGTTTCCCTCAAGTGTAGCCTTAGATCACTCTTCAAGGGAAAGAATGAAGCTCATTAGAATTAGTATGCCATTTAAATTCTTCATGCTTTTTAGCTTAGAGCTACCCCAAGCTCAGATTGTTGCTTTGTTATGACTGTTTAGAATATTTTAGACCCTAAATGGTAACATTTCATAGCAACACTTCATTCTAGTACAATGGAGATTATAAGCCTTCTTCAAACAGCTTTCTTTTGTTAGTAGTCGTGTCTGAAGAAGCCCCTGTTACAAATTACTTCCTTATACCACTGACCACCTGCAAAATGATAGTGCCTTTAAATAGTAGCTGTATGTAGCTCTTTAGATCATTTATGTTTACAGAATAATGCTATAAAATTCATTTGCCAGTTTCCTCTGTTTTGTAGAGGACATTGCAAGATTGCAAACCTCAACATCAGCTGTCTTTTCACTTTCTTTGATTTATGTTTTTCCACCCAATGTTGCATTGCAGGGAAGAAGAAAGAAATATTGGTGCTTTCTCAGACATACAGTGTAGAAAGAAGACATTGGGTAATTTCAGACGTTACGCGCTCCCGGGTTGCCACAGTGGATTCCCAACTGTGGCTAGCCACCCAACCCTGACCCGTGGTTCCAACAGGCCCCAAACAGACATGATGGGAGTGGGACCACAGCAAGGAAACAGACAGCCAGGCCACAATCCGGGATAGCGCAACAGATGTGACACCGATCCCGGACCATGGCAAGGACCCCCAGAAGCCACCAGGACAGGGTGGGACACAGACATGGCCGATCGAGGGCAAAGGAAGCCAAAAGCACTACAAGGCAACGCCCATGTGATGGAAACAGGAAGGGAGGGGGAAGAGGGAGGTGAACGGCCAAGCCACACACACACAACAGGGAGAAGGAAGCCACGGACAGAGCTGAACACAAACCACACACACAGTCAAAAGGGAAAGGGAACAAAGGGGAAACACAGGGGCACACAAGTGGGGATGGGGAACACCACACCAGAAATACCAAGAGACAGTAACAAGGACATGGGAGGGGGGAGGGGGCTGAGGCCAACTATGGGCAACAAAACAGGAGGGGGCCGGGGCCAGAACAGAGCGGGACATGGGAGCAGGCACCCAACACCCCAGGGATAACAGAGGCACCACGAGCCACCCAACAGCAACACAGGCTGCTGAACAGACAGGGGTCCACACGGTGACAGAGCAGGGTCACGGGATGAGCCACCGATCTGAGGAAGACAGTGGGGAGGGCACAGTCAGGTCCCAACAGCAAGACAACTGCTCCCGGATGATAATACACAGCCAGCGAGGGAAGTGAGCCCCATGTTGTGGACAGTCAATGGTGCCCCCCCACAACAAGGGGATGCCGGGTGGTGCGAGCAAGGGACCCCCAGTCACAGTAGTCATGGAGGCATCATGGGGGTGGGAGCAGAACACGGACACTGGAAGGGAGCTGGCTGAGCAAGGGGTGTAAAGGTCCACGGGGATCCCCAGTCCAGGTGTCAGATAGCAGCTAACAGCTGACCAGGGGGCAGGTCACAGAAATGAACTCCAAGTGTACAGATGGTGTAGCAGTGCCACACGTATGACCCCGGGGTACAGGCAGCCCTGCACAGCTGAGTGGAATGGGGCGAACAGATGGAGCTAGGAGAGCAGCGGGTCCACAATGGGAATGATGTAGCTGGTCACAGAACAGAAGATCCAGGAAGGTGCAGGGATCACCCGGTGGAGGCGATAACACAAATGACCCAGGGCGGACCTACAGCCAGCTGCATGGGGTCATGAAGGGGGGGTGGAACGGGGTGGCCCAACAGATGAACGTAGTGGGGCCACTGCAACATGCCCCGGTGATATCCCATCCATCCCATGTGGTGCGCAACAAGATAGTAGGCCTCAAAAGGATCGGGACTGATGAGGCCAACCTGAACATTAGCACGGGACCACACCTCCGACAGCGCTAGCAGCTCGGGTTCGGTGGGATTGGGGAAGGCATAGTCAGCAGCAGGGGGCCACAACAGCTGTCCAAGCTCCAACAGGTGGCAGTATGACACCCCACGGGAACACTAGTAGCCACGGGCCCCTAGGATGCAGCAGAAGTAGAACACAGCCAGAGCAGGGCCGCCCTCCACCAGACAGGTGTGGAAGCCAGACAAGGCACAGACAAACAGAGCTGACACAGTCTCAGCAGCAGACCACAACACCAGGGACCCCTTCAGCTCCAGAATGCGCCCATCCGGAAAGGGATGGAGGCCCAGCTCCACAGCATGGATCCCCCCCCCAATGATGTGGCCAAGTACATCAACAGGCATGGTTACCACTCATTGCAGCTCCAGACTGTTGTCGATCACTGGGGCCAGTTCACTGACATCTTCACTGGCCACTCCAGCTGCAGCCATAATGCCTGGATCCTCGCCATCTCCCCCTCTTCGCATGGATGTACAGGGGGGACTTTGCCAACATATGAATGACCCAGGTCAAGGGGGTGTTCATGCCCCCTGCATCATTGTGGACCTGGCCTATCCGCTGCTCTCCTGGCTCATGAAGGCCCATCTGGTGGCCCAGAATCTGATGGAGGCTCTGTACAACACCTGGTTGTGCACCGCAAGGACCGTGGTTGAGAGGGCCTTCGGTGCCCTCAAGCAGAGATGGAGGTGCCTAGCCAGGCGCCTGGACTACTCAGTGGAGACCTCCGCCCTGGTAATCGGCACCTGCTGTATGTTGCACAACATGGAGCGGCCCTTGGGTATCCCAGGCCACAGCAAGCAGCTGACCCTGTTCTGCTATATGTGAACGTAGTGAACCCCAGGGAGTGCTGTTATGCTAAGCAGATCCAAGCAGCACTTACAAGGCACATAACACTGAGACTTCCGGGGTCTGTGGGGCGGGACCCCTGCCATGCCTGTGCCCGGGAGTGCCTGAGCCACAGCCACTGAGCTCGGGATTGCCAGCGTTTATATCAATGAATGACGGACATGATGGTTACAGTGAATGAAGATGTTTTTATTGTATTTACAGTTATCCCCATGCCATAATTCCTTACCCCCGCCCCACATCCCATCCTGATTTCTAGAGCAACCTCTCCATTGCCATGCAGGCTGCTCCACTGTCCACGAGCCACCCTCACCCACACTGGTGTCCCCCTCCAGTGCTTCCTGGCTCTGTGCGGCCTCCTGGCTCTCCTCTGTGGCCACTTGCATAGGACTGCCTGCTGCTGCTACACCAGGTGGGGAGGCTTCTGCCATCTCACCCCTGCCAGGATGGGGAGACAGATGCGTGGGCCCTGTGGTCTGGGCTGCTGCTGCTGCTGAGGGATGGGCACCAGCAGTGGAATGGCAGGTGGGTGTGGGCCTGCTGCGGGTATGCCTGGGGGTGCTGATTCCATGATGTAGACACTCATCATGCCCACATGTGGCAGCAGCGAGGTTCCAATCTCAAGGGACCGGTCCATCTTCCGGGTGTGCTCAGCGGCCCGGCAGTCGATGTTGTCTGTTAACCGCTGTATCGCCTCCATCTGGCATGTGTGGTCCCATCTTTGAAGCCACCTCTCCTTCCGCATCTTGGCCAGGAGGAGCCTGCCCATCCCTCCCCCTTCCCCTTGGGTGGTCGGGTCCCCTCCCCTCCCTCCACACACCTGTGACCCGCTACTCCTCCCCTGTTCCCTCGTGGTCATCCTCAGCACCCCGCTCTCCAGCTCTGGCCATGGGTACCCTTGGAGCCGTGTGTGTGGGTTGATCCATTCTCCCTTGGGCTGCCACCCTCTGCCGGCCCATTGGTCCACCCCCCCCGCTTACCTTGCTCCACCTGCTGGTGCTGCTGCCCCTCCACCTCGAACTCCCACGGCAGTGGTATCGGTTCTGTGTGGGAACGGCCATGGGGGTGTGGCATTTGGGTTCACCTCTCCCTACCCCCATGTCCCGCCCACTCTCCCTTCCTCCTCATGACCTCTGGTGGGCCCTGTACCTTCTGCTTACCTTCCACCATGTGTTCCACTGCTCCCGGTGCATATTCTCACTCCATTGCCTCCTCCTCTCCCTCGGTTGTTTCTCTTGGGGTGTGGGTCTGGCGGTGTCTGTGGGTGCCCCCGGTGCTGCCATAGGGGGTGGGATGTCCTCCCATTTCTGACCCTGTGCCATGGTGCTCCCTACCAGTCAGGGGGCCATGATGGATCCCTTCATGTGGAGGATCCTGTCTAGGGCATCATAATAGGGCACGGTCTGCGCTGTGTGACCGGCATGCTGGTTATTGTCCTTTATGTGCTTGTAGCCCCTCTTGAGCTCCTTGGCCTTGGACCAGAACTGTGCTGCTGACCTCTGGTATCCGGCCTCCCACATATCCCTCACGATCAGGTCGAACATGTGCTCATTTTGCTTCTTTACTGAGAGCTCCTCCTTGTTTTCCAGGGTCCCCCAGATCCTGATGAAGTCTTGGGTCTCCTGGACTCCCCACTGTACCCCTCTCTGGTATCTCCGTGCTGGGCCCTCCGACTCCTGTGCTGCCACCTCCTCCTCCACCTCCTCTGCCTCCTCCCTTATGGTGTCCTGTGGGGGTTCTGGGGCTCGGGCAAATTTCCTGATCTGTTGGGTGGACATGGGGGGTTGGGTGCTGTGGTTGTGCTGTTCCTTCCCCTGACCCCCGCTGTCCCACTCTCCCTCCATGACTGTCCGCTATCCTTGCCCCCCTGGACATCCCCTTGTGTTCTCCTTACCCATTTGTGGGGGGGGCCTCCATCCCGTATTTGGAATCCCCCTGTGGGGTGGGTTGTTTTGGCTCCTGCTACTACTGCTGCTGCTGCTGCTCATTGCGCTCCATCGCTCTCCTGTCTCTCCACTCTCTCTTCCTGTCTTGTCACCTCCTTCCCCTGCTGCAGTGTGCCCTTTAAATATCCCTCCTTGTTCTGTTTGTTGGCCATTGCCTGGCAGCGACGCTGCGTGCATTCACCATGACGTGGGATCGTTCTCTGTGATTGCGGCTGATGGTTGCCATTCAGATGTTACTGTTTGCGGTTTCCTGGTGGAGATTGCATTGACCACGGTTCTGGACCTGCTCCCGTCTTGAGCTCCAGAACCGTGGTTGGCCTTGGCCCTACAGGTGATTGACTGTGGTAAACATCTGGATGCCACCGAACAGACATTCAGGACTCATTGACTGCACTGGGGGATTGAGTGTAGTTCACTGTGGTTGACTGTGATCTCGTAACGTTTGAAATTACCCATAGGGTGATTTCAGACGTGCCGGTGCGCCCATTGGCCCCAGAATGGAATCACCATTTGATTCCCCCCCAGAATCAAAACACCCATCAACAGACGGGCCGGTCGATTCTGGAGGGGAATCGGTGGAGGGGCTGCGCGGCTCAAAGTGAAGCTGCACAGTCCCACCCCCCCCCACAGTCCCTAGGCCGCCCGCCCTCTGGGAGATGGGCAGGCGCAGCGGCCAATGCAGCCACAGGACCCGCCAGCTCCCCGGGGCATTGGCCACAGTCCGGAATTAGCGGTGGTCATGGCTGCTGATTCCAGGGCATGGTGCAGTAACAGATGCTACGGTACCACACTCAACCACAGTGAATCCCCCGTGGGTGACTGTGGAGGTGTAACGTCTGCTGGGCCTAAAATGAGATTCCTGCCGGTGTTCACTCCCGGTGGGAATCTCTTTGATCACGCTTCCTGAGCTCTGGGTGGTTGGAGAGCAGGAAGCATGGTCAAAGAGATTCCCGCCAGTGATTCACGGGGGTGAACATCTGGTGGGAATCTCTTTTCAGTTCAACAGACGTTACTCCTCCACGATCACCATGGGGGGATTCTCCGTGGTTGAACGTGGTAACGTAATGTCTGAAAATACCCATAGTTGTTGACCTGGTAGTAAGGACTTCATGCTGCAATAGAAGAACCACAGGGTGAAGTTTTGACGCATAGCAGAGATCTATCCAGTCTAAACCTCATCTGTTCTTATTACTTTTATGGAAATGTTTTGTCCCAGCAGGTGCTAGGGTTTCTCAGAATCAATTCTGTCTCCATCCACTGGAGCTGGAGCCACTCCATTGAGAGTTGAGAGAATAAATGAAAACACAAACAGTTGCTTCTGGAAAGATTTGATTGTAGTCCTAAATGCAGGTGGAATCAAAGACATTTCTGGAGACCCACCCAGGATTACCCCCCACCTGTTATCTGCAAACTCCCAATTTACTGTAATCAAGTCAAGAATGTGTACCCGAGCTCTCGCATCCTCATGAATGTTGCATCCCTTGTCTCTTCCTCTGTTACCCCTTCCCTGTCTCCCCTACCCCTGTCTTTGGGGCAGGGATCATTTCTATCTTATTCTCTGTAAAGCACCAGGTACATCGCTGGTGCTATATAAATGCTAATAATAATAATAATAATAATAATAAATTAATAATTAATATATTAGAAAATGCCGATTGCAGTGAGCTTAATGGAAGTGCCCTACTTTTGAGAATCATTTGTTTTGATGAGAGACTGAGAGTAAATTCTGTGCAGAACACAGACAGCTATTATGCAGTTAATTATGCAGAAAGTATACATGCACAACTGAAAACAGCAAAACACCACCTAATAATGGATAACCTGAGATTTATAGTATGTATGCCCAATCTGTAAAAGGCCTCCCCTCATGAATTTAAAATGAATGGAACATTACCTAAATGATCCAGAGTGAAGGATTTAACACATTGCTCTACCCTTATTGCTACTTATTTCCTGTCAGCAGATATTTCATTTTTCTCAAATTTATTGTACACAAACACTGTGCAAATAATTTGATCACATTTAAAAGCATATGGCCTGTGCTCATGATTATTGGTCAGGCATTTTGCTACCAATTACTTGTTAAAGTAATCACTCCTTTAATTATACTGGGCAGCCAATGACGACGGTGCCTTTGTTTACTTGCAGCCCAACAGCAGCAAAATAAGCATGAGTGTGCATTTCCTAGAAAAAGATGATGAATCCTCCTTGCATATGTTAGCCTACAATTTCTCAGCAGATACACGGAGTTCCTTCAAATATCGTGTTTTAAATGTGATGCTAACTGTTGCTCCCATTTCGAGTGCCTCTGCTGTGGACTCCACAACAGACATCACAATTAATCAGAGTTGTGGCTGCAATGAAACAATTTGCTGCATCAGTTTGTCCAGTGCTGATGATTAAATCTCGTTATTTCCATTGTTTTTCACATGCACAAAAAGTGGAGTTTAGGGGTGTGCATTTCGTTTTCATTATTATAACAAAAAAGAAAAATTTGATTTTCTTTTTTGTCATTTTAATAATGAAAATGACAAATAATAATAACAAAAAGAAAAACAAAAATGAATGTTTGTTTTTGAAATAATTAGAAAAAAAATAATGAATATATTTCCAGCTATAACTTTTTTATTTCTTATTCAGTTCTGATGAAACATGGTACCCACAATGGGGGGCACTAGGAGTACCAATTTTGAAATGATTGGATAAAGGGGACCAATTCTAGAAGCAATTAAATATTGTGATTTTATGAAAAGCTCCATACAAATTCCTGTCTACGTACTTTTTTTATCTTTCATTCAAATTGCATGAACCCTTGGAATACTATGTCTCTCCACAAGTTTAACACTTCTGTCAAATTTCAGAATGATTGGATAAAGATGTTACAAGCATGGCCCCGACTCTTCTGCACTCCCACGATTTGCGGGATTTGCGCAGAATCCATCCCTAGGCAGGATTTGTGCAGAAACTGGGGAAATCCCCATGGGATTTCCCTTCCCTGCTGCTGAACCAATCCGGGACCTACTTTATTCAGGCCACAAGCCAATCAGGGGCTTGCATGGCCTTTATAAAGCAGGTCCCTCCCACTTACCAAGTCACTTCACCGAGGGACACGATCTCCAGCTGCCGAGGGATCTTCGCCGAGGGACCCGGCCGCCTCAGCTTTCCAGCCGCAGGGATCTTTGCTGAGGGATCCAGCCACCGCCGCTCTCCAGCGGCAGGGATCTTCACCAAGGGACCTGGCCGCTGCTGCTCTCCAGCCGCAGGGATCTTCACCAGGGGACCCAGCCACCGCCACTGCTCTAGCCGCTGCAGGGATCTTCGCCTCCGCCTGCTCTAGCCATAAAGTAAGCAGGTGGTGGTGGGGGTTGTCCTTTTGGGTGGGGGGTTCCCACTGTGCCCTCTGCTTTTCCGTGTGTTGGGGGGGTCCTGCTGTGCCCTCTGCTTTGCCATGTGTTGGGGGGTAGGTTCCCGCTGTGCTCTCGGCTTTGCCATGTGTCTTGGGGGTGGGTGTCCTGTCCTGTTGTGCCCTCTGCTTTGCCATGTGTTTGGGGGGGGTGCCTGTCCTGTTGTGCCCTCTGCTTTGTCATGTGTTTGGGGGGGTGGGTTCCTGTTCTGTGCCCTCTGCTTTGCCATGTGTTTTGGGGGTGGGTTCCCGCTGTGCAGAATTTTCAATTTCAGGTCGCAGAATTTTCAATTTCGGGTCGCAGAATTTGGGGGGGAAATTGCAGAAGAATCTGGGCCCTGGTTAAAAGCTATTAACTTGATAATGTATTTCTGACTGTAACATTTTTATATTCTATCCTGTTTACAAGACATTTGGCAGAAATGTATCCCACACCTTTCCTGTCATTTCTGTCAAACTACAGGACAATTTGATAAAATGACACAATTTTATAAGCAATTGAAGTTGTCCCCTTGAAGACTATTATTCAGATAAATAGCAACAAGCAGGCACCTAGCATGACAGGGGGAGGGAGGCATAGGAGGGAGGATGGGGAGCAACCTAACAGAGTAACAGACACATTCACTGGCCAATTACTGCATGCTTCCAGCTTTACAGGATCAATTGGTGGTGGCTTCAAGACAGGCCTAGGGGGAGGCCCTGAGGTGGTCATAGAAGGGACATAACTGGGGCTTTGGGGATAGAATCCCAGAAATCAGGAGACATGGTTTATACATCCAGACTGGCCAATTATCATCACAATCACATCCTGCAGCTCTGTGACAGAGGACATGGGAGAATCTCTAATGGCTCTTTCCTAAACAGATGCTTCCAACTTCCCAGTAACAAGTGGGGGAGAGATGCTGGGATGGTCCCAGCACAGAGTGACACGTAAGAGAATCCCTGGCATATGCTAATTCTCTGCATATGCTGTGCAGGTATATAAAACTGGAACCCTTTCTCACATCTTTCTGATATTTGGCAGAGATGATCCTGATGAGATACAGTCCTGCCAAATTTCATGTACACTGGTTGGACTACAAAGCTGTTATAGTCAGACATACATTTATAAGTTAATTGCTTATACCACCGGGATCATTTATCCAATCCTTCTGAAAGTTGGCATAGATACTAAATGTAATCAGGGGTATAGATTTGCAAAGTTCCATCCATATTAGATGAGAGACAAAGAACTTATAGCCATGAATGTATATACATATTTTGCAAAATAACACAACATAACTGCTTATAAAATGGGATTCCTTTATCCAATCATTCTGAAATTTGGTACACTTAATTAATTCCATTGTGGGTACAGGCTCCCAAGTCTCATCCAAACATAATAAATAACAAAAAAAGTTACAGCTGGGAATGTGTTTTTCATTGAAACCAATGGAAATTGAAAATGAAAGCAAAAATGAAAATGAAATTTTGATATTTATGAAAATGAAAATAACAGATTTAAGTAATGAAAATGAAAAAAAACCAAAAAACCATTGGTGCCAGGTACATGCCTCTAGTGGAGTTTGAGAAATTCACAACTAACTGTAACACAGCAAGGAGTCCTTCTGTAATGCTTGGCGGCCTGTCAGTAATGGCATCTGTGATGACCTTGCTGCAACCATGTTAAATCTGGCTTTCCAGGTTATCACTTTCCCTTGAGGGGGAAGAAAAACGATCACAGGAATCTTAATATCACTAGAGATATACTAGAGATTTGACCACTTATTTTAAAAAAGCAATAGCTTGCTTCCTATCTCTGTATATCTAAGTATTGATCCATCCTTCACTTTGCCGAACCATGAGAGTGGAAGAAATGATTCTGAATTTTCCATGATGTGAGTGTGATATTTCCCTTCCTTCATAGCAACTGGAAATATTCGGAACATTCTGTGACATCATGGCAGCCCAATAAATTGCTACAGCCAGCATGCAGACAGGCAGGATTATGTGTAGGGATGTGCGAAAAGAACGGGATTCGGATGTTCGGCCGTTCAGCCGGAAAACCTAGTTCAGGTATGGGGGTTCGGTCCGGTGAAGTTTGGTCCTGCTGAATGTTCGGCATAGTTAGGACCCACCAGGAGACTTGGAGTGCTCCAGGAACCCCCAGGGGTGCCCATGGTGGCATGGCAGGCCGTCGGAGACACAGCAGCAGCAGCAGTGGGGACACACCGATTGGACTGGGAGATAAAGCTGTATATTTACAAACAACTCCTCCCCACAGCGGCGGCCCCTTGCTTTGGTGCTGGGGGCGGTGCCCTACAAGGCAGCCCCCAGCGCTACCGAGATCACAGTGCGGTTTGCAGCCCCGGCCCCCGCGGC
>QEPC01006094.1:457620-477522 GCA_003113815.1 Sphenodon punctatus | reverse complement strand
CTTCATGAATGTTAGACCCCTTGTCTCTCCCTCTGTTCCCCTTCCTAAGTCTCTCCCCCAGCTCCTGTCTCTCAGATTGTAAGCCCTAGGGGCAGGGACCCTGTCTATTTTATTATTTTGTAAAGTGCCAGGTACACTGCTGGCGCTATATAAATGTTTGTTAATAATAATAATAATAATAATAATAATAAAATCTATGGAATTAAATTGAATATTATATCAACCAAGGCCTAGTCCTCCAAACACACCATAACATATTAAAACTGAATAACTACTACACACTATCTCTATCTGTCTCTATAACTAAGCTAACTCCTACAACTATCTATCTATAGTAGGGATGGGCGAACAGAGCCGAGTTCGGAAATTCCGTTCGGTTCGGTTCAGTTCGGAAATTCGGTTCAGTCGACTGAACTATTTGAGTTCGGTCCGAACTTCTGAACAAAGTTCAGTAATTCAAACCCCATTGAACTAAATGGAATATTATCTTTTAGGGATGGGAGAACAGAGCTGAGTTCAGAAATTCGGTTTGGTTCGGTTTGAAAATTGAGTTCGGTTTGGAAGTTCGGTTCGGTCAACTGAACTGGTCGAGTTCGGTCCTAACTCCGAACTTCCAAACCACATTCGCCCATCCCTAATCTATCTATCTGTCTGTCTGTCTGTCTGTCTGTCTGTCTGTCTACACAGGGATTGTGAGGGGGACACAGACAGCTCACAACAAACAACACAGGGATGGGTACAAAACTGAAATGAAACCTAAATCAATCTAATCCTACTCTTAAAAAATCCAAAAACAGGGGAAGGGAATCAGGGATGGAATATATAGTGGGAGGAGGGAAGGATTCAATGGACGGTATGGAGTAAGAACACAGGGGGGGGAGTAAAAAATAAAAATAACACCTAAACCTATCTAATCTAATCTAAATAAATGAAACTGGAGGTAAATGCGTGGAAATGGGTGAAATAGGAGGAGGATGGCAATGGATTAGGAAGGAACGCAAACTGCTGGGAAAGGGAGACTTCTGAAAACGCCTGCTGACAGGATCAGTGGCTAGCTCAGAAGGAATTGGAGGGGGAGAGGGCAGTAACTTTTGTTACTTGCTGTGCCCGCCTTACCACAAGGCCCATTGGCTCTGTGCAGCCTAGCCCGTGGCCAATCGTAGACTGCGAAGCCAGTGGGCAGAGGAAAAGAGGGATGGTGATTGGGAAGGCTGGCTGCTACTCCAAGCCTCTCCATCCCTGGCACCAGGAAGTCTGCTCCTCAGCTGTCCCCCCCTCCCTGGGCCTTCCAGTCCCATTTTCCCCATCTGAACGCCGCCGAATGCACCCGAACTGTTTGGGGCTTTGGGCGTTCTGTTCGGCCATTCTGTTTGGCCGTCGGAACAGGCTGAGTTCGGGACAAATACTGAATGCCCAAACCTCATTTTCACATCCCTAATTATGTAATTATACGTGTGTGTGCCCGTACGCACACGTACAAATGTATGCACGCATGTACGCATACAAATATACACAAACACACACACACAAGCTGAAATGAGTATTTGTTATGAAATACAGAATTCATCAAATTTGTTATATTGTTATCCATTTAGAGTCATAGAGTCCCAGAGCTGTTAGGGACATCCAGGGACATCTAGTCCATCTTCTTCTCCTATCAAAAGACCTGTTACACCCCAACTATCTGCACAGAAAAATCCATTCAATAAGAAACAAAGACTATTAAAAAATCTGCCACAAGTAGAGCAACCACAGCACACAGATGCCTCAAATAACAGGGAACAATTTTAGCTGCACATACAAATCACTGTTAATTTCGCAGTTCGTTTATGGAAACAACTATTTTGTTTGCCATCAGTTCGGATGCGTGTAGTCTCGTACGTACAGGTCCTCCAGCACCACAGAATGGTCCTCCAACACCATACAGTGTTCTGAGCAGTGACCGCTTCCAGCCCCTCTCTCTGCTCCCGCTCTCACTGGTGCCTTAAAAGGCCAATGTGCACCAAAATTCAAACATTAATTGACCCAGCTCCTCCTAGTTTGCAGCACATGTCTGATTCTCCCTCTTCACGAGTCATTACATTTTAAGGAGTGACTGCCACAGTCTTTTCATCACCATGGCCATGGCTCAGAACAACAGCCAGGCAACTATGATAAGTTAATGTACTCGGGTTGGGGGTCTACATTTACACAGCTGCATAAAAAATGCTCCCTTTTATTGCTATCTAATTATGTGGTGGGTTGTTTTTTTTGTGGTTATTTTTTATTTTTATTTTTACAATTTTCATAGGTGGCCAAGAGAGCGCTGGGGAGCATTCCCAGTCCAGGCAAGTATTGCACTTTTCGTGCAGTCCTCATGCATAGACCTGAAATGAGCAATCATAACAAATGTTGTTTCCATTGGAAGCAGGTCATTTGCTTCTATTTGTGTGATGAGGTAATTTATTGACTTTTTTGCCATTTTTCATTAAAGTCTATTTCCCAACATTTTCCAGTATTTCTTCTTCTACTACTACTACTACTACTACTACTACTAATTTCTATAGCCCTAAGAAGCATACCCAGCCCTTTATATTTAAGATTTCTAGAGAAAGTTCCCTGCCCAGTAGGCTTACAATCTAAGATGGACATGGGTGAGGAGAATATGGGGAAAGACAGACATACACATATTCTCATTTTACAGATGGGGAACTGAGGCTGTGAGGTTTTAACTTGCTCAAGGCCACCCAGTGAGTTCATGGCTTATGAAGGATTCAAACCCTTTGTTTGGTAAATTGCAATTGTTTGGTAAATCAAACACCACAGCAAGAGATGACTCTCGCTGCCCTATCCTTAATGCAAAATGAATGGAGGGAGGCCAACACTATCATTTATACAGTACTGGCTAAGAGGTGTAAAATTGATGGAAAGTGCCATGAAGTGTCATAAATTGATGGAAAAACCCAGAAATTGTTGGATGGAAATTGATAAAAAATTGCAGCCACCAATTTTGCAATGGTGGAAGTTTGGAATCACTGACCTGTGAGGAAATAGCGAGAAACAGTCACAAGTGCTCCTGAATGGTAGATATTTCATGACAGTAAGGGATTACTTGTTCTCGCCTCATGCAATTTTCATTCTACAGTAGAAAGTCAGTAGAGGAAATAGGTGACTTTCCTGTCAGAAAATTCACAGAGAGCTGAGCTTGCTGCTGACTGACTCAACTGTGGGTGGAGAAAGGAATAACTGTGGTCCCATGGGGTATGGGAGGGGGGAAGGTACCATGGTGGTTACAGCAGCTGGTGGAGGGTGGATGAGAATGACATTGCTTGATTTCTGCATGTTGTTCGCTCCTCTGCAGGATTGGTAAAGGGAAAGATCTAAAGACTTGCCTATGAGATTAAACCTAAATAAAACTTGGCAGTGAATTCAAAGAATAATTCTTCTGCAACAGAATTAATCACTGCCCACCTTGGTTTCCCCAGTAATCTTCCCAAGCGTAAGAAGAAATATACAGACTTTGCGAAAAAATAATTATTTAAAGTTTATTTTATTAAATAAAGTTAAATTTAAATTAAAGTTTATATTGTTATAGAAAGTTGCTATATTTTTCACAATCCATGGCTTGCATGCTTATTCTGGGAAAGGTGGGAGGTTTGGGGAAGTTGGGACAGTAGAGAATGGTGGTATGGCATAGTGATAAGCCGCTTTGGTAGCTCGGGTTTAGAAGGGAATGGAAGGGGTGGGTAGGTCCATCAAAAATGTGGGTGGGGAGGATGCTGGCCATGCACTTGCACTCCACTGTTCTATGTGCTGTTCTAGGGCTGAAACAACAAGCTGCTGTGGTAGCTTTTTCCAATGGAAAGAGCTCTTCTGCAATGAGCAGCATGGTGCAGTAGAGACTTCATTCCTCTGCTTTTGTCAGCGATCTTCCACAGTTTCTGCCGGCACTTTCCTACATGCAGTCACTGTGCAAAAGTAGCGGAACAATGTTTCTTCTGACACTTTCTGAGATTATTCCAACATTTTCCGAGATTATTTCTGACACTTTGACACTTTCCAATAATTCCGATGTCGCAAAGCAAAGGGCGTGGAATTACTGAAATGCCAGCAGAAAAGTTGTGAACAGTTGCAGGCAATTCCAAAATGGCAGAATGAAATATCGGCGAGGAAAAAGGAGTTGCCACTTTAGCCCTACTGCTCCGCTCTGTTCAGCTGGTCCTGGAACAGGCACTGGTTCACCAGAACTAACTGGTGGAGGGGTTCTCCAGCATGGCCCCGCTGTAGACCGGCAGGTCTTTTCCAAAATAGCAGTGTCACTGCTGGTGCCATTTAGGGAAAGGGCTACACATCTGCAGTTTTCCACATGCACAGTGATTTTTAAATTTGTTTATTGTTTTAAATAAATTAAACCAATGTCATTTTTATATACATTACCTTAGTTGCAAAAACAAATTGGGCACCATACGTTTTCATAACTAAGAAAAACAAAACAAATTTTAGATCCCTAATTTTGCTGCAATGGCCATGACCATGACCTCCCAGGTGTCTACTGACAACTGCATGGTCTCCCCAAGAAGCTCCCTCACCAAAACCTCCCTGCTCCGTCAGTTGGGACCCACAGGTCTTGGTTCCACTGGGTGCTTGTGGGTAGGGGATCTTTCTGTGCCCGACATGGTGGCAGACTTGTAGCAAGGTAACAAGAAAAGCCATTAGTTCAGACTGCCCCATCACACCACAACCTGGTGTTTAAGCCCCTGCCATAGGGATGTTTGAACGTGGTTCGGACATTTGGTGTTCAGCCCAAACCCGGCCCGTTGGGATGGCTGAACCAAACGCCCAAAGCCCCGAACAGTTTGGCTGCGTTCGGATTAGTTCAGCCATGTTCGGGCAGGAAGAACAGGGCTGGCAGGCACAGGAAAGGGAGGTCAGCTGAGCAGCTCACTTCCTGGTGACAGAGGTGGAGAGACTTGGACTAGCAGCCAGCCTCCCCGATCACCATCCCTCTTTTCCTCAGACCACTGGCTTCGCAGTCTGCCATTGGCCACAGGCTAGGCTGCATGGAGTCAATGGGGCTTGTGGTAAGGCAGGCGCAGCAAGTAACAAAAGTCATTGCCCTCCCCACTTCCAATTCCTTCTGAGCTAGCCACTGTTCCTGTCAGCAGACGTTTTCAGGAGTCTCCCAGCAGTTTGTCTTCTTCCCAATCCATTGCCATCCTTCTCCTATTTCACCTATTTCCACACATTTACCTCCACAGTTTCATTTATTTAGATTTTTTTTTTTGACCCCTCCCTGTCTTCTTTCTCCCTACCCTCCAATGAATCCATCTCTCCTCCCTGTATATATTCCATCCCTGATTCCCTTCCCCTGTTTTTGGATTTATTTAGAGTTACCTTAGATTGATTTAGTTTTCATTTCAGTTTTGTACCCCTCCCTGTGTTGTTTGTTGTGAGCTGTCTGTGTCCCCCCCATCCCTGTGTAGATAGATAGATAGATAGATTAGATTAGATGAAGGAGTTAGCTTAGTTATAGAGATAGATAGAGATAGTATGTAGTGATTCATTTTTAATATTTAATAGTGTGTTTGTAGGACTAGGCCTTCATAGATATTTGATAATATCCTATTAGTTCCATAGGTTTTAGAATAGTTAATATCAGTTAGAGTTAGTGTAGATATATAAAATATTAGATTACAAATTTGAATAAATAAATTTTAAAAATATATAAAATATTCCAGTGCATTCTCTGGGTGGGAGAAATGGAGAAGGGATGCAGGAGATGCCGTTTTTCTGCCCATAAGGCAGGCAATGGGGCACATGGCAGAGGTGGCAAGGACCATGCCAGCATAGTGGCAGCAGGCATCAACAGCAGCCCGAGCCTATCACCACGCCCCAAATTGCACAGGCCTGATTTTGGCAGTCGGGTTTCAGAGGCTCCCAGCAGTGGCACTGTGGTGTGGTTCGGCAGTGCCTCCTGCCAGCGTCCTCCACTGCCGTGCAGGGTACTGGAAGGCCGGCACTCCAGGAGGCTGCGGCTGTCTCTGCTGCAGCTGCAGGTGCAGGTGCTTCAGGGTCGGATGTTCCTCTAAGGACACCAGTGTCCCTGACCCCCATTATTGAGGTGATGCCCAGCACTCCAGGGTTGGTGGATCCCACTCTGGCTGCTAGAGGCAGGGCCTGATCCCCAGGCAATGGCAGCAGGGAGAGGAGCAGCATTAGAAACAACAGCAGCAGCTTCAGCAACAGCAGCAGCAGCTATAAGGGGCACAGGGATAGTGGCAGCAGCATGGTGGAAAGTCGATCAGCCTAAGAGTCCCAGTACTTCCCTTCGCGGGACATCACTCAATTTAATTCAATTTATTAGAAAGACGTGACCTTAGGCCATTGTCGACATATATATACACAACAGCAAACGTAAAAAGGGAAAGAGCAAGACAAACATAAATAAATTTTTAAAAAGAGAGTACATTTCAATCCCTTCCCCTGGATACAAAGGGAATAACCCCCACGAAAAACAACTTTCTGACTGAAAGAAACTAAAACTATGGAGGTCCGTCCCTAATTATTAAAATAAGCTAAAAAACATAACCAAATATACAATGAATAAAACTTCCTATCTCTTGCAACCATGCCAATTCCTGCCTATTGTTTGAATAAAGTTCCTTGTTACTTTTTAAGTCACACCTAGCCATCAATACAATTACAATAGTCTCATGTAATAGCTGGGTGTGCAGTCAGTTTAATCGTCTAAATAGAGAAGCACAGTCAACTTTCTCTGCCAATCTACCTCACCCTTCGGGGGATTTTCACTGGAGTAAAAATTCCAATCATATACCCAAAGATATTTAATAACTAGCCATAATACAGCATATTCTTTTTTAAACCATCCGAAAAGGCACGTACCTCACCCTTCTCAGGGCTTATACTGGTTACACTGGACCCCTATACCCAATTGTAAGTAAAGGGGGATAAGGGGGGAGATGGCGCAGCAGGCTCTTTTTAACCCTAAAGGGACTCGTGATCAAAATCACCTTGCCCTTCCCGGGGCTTATGTTGGCAGCACTTGACCCCTGCACAGACAATTATATATGTAAAAGGGGGAGTATAACTACTGGGAATAATAAACAGACCAGCCTTGTCAAGGTTGGAACCCCACCATAACGGGGTCACTTAACTTAACTTACCCCAATCATGCTGGTGTAACAAACAGTCAACACCTAGGAGATCTCATCCTTTTCATTAACCCATTAGGATGAAAAATCAGAGCCACCTAATCCCTTGATCCTACCCGATCTAAAACAATAATTAAGTGCTAACCATAACAGTTTTCTTAAACTCCTTCCCTTTTCCAGCCTTGGTAAGTTTTCTACACCTTAAGATTAGTTACTTTTTAAAAAAATAACTAAAGGAAAACTTTCTAACCAACGGACAAACTTTCAGTTCAATTTTATCAAGGGTCTGAATTTGAGAAACTTCCTTCTCAAATCCATGGCTAGTAGTAAGAATCTCATATTACATGAGGTTACCTCGGGGTCTGTGTCGATGAGGGCCATTCGTGTTAAAAAAGGGCTTGTTGTCCCACGAAATTTCTCAATAAAAGGCTGGAGTATCTCGACATGAATAGCATCATACAAGTGGCGCTCAAATAGAACATGGTGCGTAGACTCCACAGCCACATTATCGAATGGGCATAAATGATCCCCATAGGGGATATTGGCTACCCGTCCCTCAAAAACCCTTGTTGGGAGGGCATTGACCCTAGCAGAGAGGAATAAATACTTCTCCCTGCGAGTTGCAACCAAGTCAATATAGTGCGGGTGGGGTACCCATAAGGCATACCCCACCAAATGGCGGGATTTCACCACCAATGCCAAATTGCTCTGCCGGTCTATGTCCTGAAAACGAGTTGTAATCTCCTTCCTGGCTGCTGCATAGGGTTTAGTCCTTAAATAGTCTAACGAAAGGCCAGAACGGGCCAAATGGTCCGTTATGGCCTGGCAACAAGGATTGATGAAAGAATCTGTAAAAACTTCATAGAGCAAGTTACTGGGATATTCTCTAGTAGCCTTGAGCCAAAAAAGGGCAGCCTGTTCCCATGCAACTGCTGTCCATCCCTGTGTACCCACTTCCAGATGGATTGCAGCTGTCGGGGTCCCCTTTGATAAATTGGTAAGGGAGGTCAGGAACCTGGTCTGCAGGGTATTTAAGTCCTTCCCCCATAAAGGGGCCCATAGTGCAGCACCATATAAAAGAGAAGGTTTAACCTTCGCCTCTAGTACCTTAATAGCCATAGTAAGATACCTCCTCCTTGTCCCGGCAAAGAATCTTAAAATTGCCGCTAGCTGA
This sequence comes from Sphenodon punctatus, assembly GCA_003113815.1. Taxonomy (NCBI): domain Eukaryota; kingdom Metazoa; phylum Chordata; class Lepidosauria; order Sphenodontia; family Sphenodontidae; genus Sphenodon; species Sphenodon punctatus. Next base: position 469,197 of record QEPC01006094.1, on the reverse strand, counting down.
CTTTTAACTGCCACCTCTACCCTGGCCAGATGCTCTGCCCACCGTCCCATGGCTGTGAAGTTCACTCCCAGGTACTTATACCCCTTGGTTTGCTGAAAGCACAATCCATCAACTACCCAGTGATGAATCCTGCTCCGGCAAATACTACCACGTTGGATTTGGCACAATTAATCGTCAGGCAGTTATCCTGGCAATAACTGATGAATGCGGAGATTTGCCTCCGCAGCCCGACCTTGGTTTGGGATAATAAAACCAGGTCATCAGCATAGAAGAGGGAACCAATGGATTTTGCCGCCAATTTCAGGGGGTAATATCTCGCCTGTCTTGTTCCTGGGATGAAGTCATTAACAAATAAATTAAATAAGACAGGCGCAAGAACACATCCCTGTTTTACCCCCTGCTTAACCGGGATATCTGGAGTTAGATGACCCTCTGGATCCAACTTAACTACCACTGATGTATCAGCATACAGGACCTGGACAAGCAGAAGCAACCTAGGCTCAATTCCAAGAACGGTCAGCTTAGCGCAGAGCTGGGGACAATTGGCTGTATCAAATGCCGCCTTCAAGTCCAAGAAGACGGCATAAAGCTTCTCGTTGGCTGCTTTATACTTTTCCACCAAATGGTGAAGCACCAGACAATGATCAAAGGTCGCTCTGCCCTTACGGAACCCTGCCTGTTCAGGGTGGATTATCTGGTTGTACTCTATCCATTCCATTAGTTTAGCTAGCAAAAGCTTGGAGTAAATTTTGCCTACAACACGAATCAGGCTATTCTGCTTTTAATTAGCCGGGTCCGACCTCTGTCCCTTTTTATAAACAGGGGTCACTACTGCTCGGGTCCAACCATTAGGCAAAATTCCTGTGTTGTTAATTCTTGTGAATAGTTTAGCTAACACTGGAAGCCACCACTCCAAATTCCCTTTAATGGCTTCGATTGGTATTAAATTCGGCCCTGGGGCTTTGCCATTTCAAAAAGTTTTTGCTACATTTTCTACCTCTTCCTCTGTAACCGGCAGCCATTTTGGCCCAATATGGTGCTCGGCGCCAAACAAGGGTGAATCTAGATTTTCCCGCTCAATCTGGCCTACCTGAGATGCCTCAATTAAATTAACCCAACTAGCAGGTGCAATCGGTATAGGCCGGACTACTCTTGAAGGACATCACTCTGATTGGGGACAACAAGGCAGACACTAGTCCTGTGGAGGAGATGTTTGGTGCTGAGGCGATGGATGTCCCTCCGAGAGCTGTGTTGCCACCATGTTCTGCCCCTCGCAGCAGTGCTGTCAGCAGTGCATCACCTGGTGTAGGCCAAAAGGCTGGAGGGGGCAAAAAATCCTCTATCTGGGTGCATTTTAAGTTGGTGCAAGCCGATGATCTCAGGGAGGTGCAGTGCACTTCGTGCCAGAAGGTGGTGAAGCATGGGCAGGTGCCATGGTGAGGCACCTGAGGGGATGCCACAATGCTTTGCTACTAAGCAGGCAGGCAGGGGCAGTGGATGCCAACGGGTTCCCAACTGTAGCCGCCAGTTGTCCACCTCCATCAGCAGGTAAGCGTCCTGCTCAAACAGCTGCCTCTAGCAGCAGAACGGGTATCGCTGCTAGGGGGGAGAAGCAGCAGCAGCAGCAGCAATGTCAGTGCACCATGGAAGAGCTGGGGTGGGGGCAGCTGCTGAGTCCATCGGCAGCTGCAGGATGAGGAGGGCGGTGTGGCTTTCCACTGAAAGCCACGCGCATGTTGGAGGAAATGATAGTGCTGGATGGGCAGCCCTTCTTGGTGGTCAGGGACATGGGGTTTAGGCGCCTAATTGGCTACCTGGGCCTCCAGTTTAAGCTGCCCTCATGCACCACCCTGAGTCGGCAGGTGGTGCCAGCCCTGTGTCAGGCTTTAAAGGAGCGGGTGAGGGAATAGCTGGCAAGGGCTGGGGGTGCCACCATCCACTTCACCGTCAGGGTTCTGGGGCCGTCATTCCAATCACGGGGAGCCATCATTCCACTTCATCTAGAAGCTGCCACTCTAGCCCCAGGACCCACCATCAGGGTTCTGGGGCTGGCGAAGCACCAAGCCTGCCTGCCTGGGCAACCCAGGGTGCCAAGTGCCAAGCCTTCCCGGTCTCTGTTGCTGCTGCCTTTGGGTCTTCAATGGCCTGCCATGCCGGCAATGGCACCCCTGGGGGGTCCCTGGAGTGCTCCAAGCCTCCCGGTGGCACCAAACTCTGCTGAACATTTCAGCGGTTCAAACTCAGCCGGACCAAACCCATGAGCTAAGTTTTTAGTCCAAATGGCTGAACATCCGAACTCTGTCCTGTTTGCACATCCCTACCCTGCCTACTCTTCCCATTTAATGTAATGGCTGCATTTCCTGCCCAAAGTACCTTTTGGCAACTGGTGCTGCAGTGTCCTGAGGAGTATGATGCTGGACAGCACTGTTCTGGCCACCTGAAAACACAGTAAAGAAACCCACCCCCACCCCCACATATTTAGGTAGAAATAAAGGGGCAACCCTTATCATGCAGTCGTGTAAACACATAAACCCCTTCCCCCCAATGCATTAACTTTCCTTTCTCCTCCACCTCCTCTATAAGCATGGCCGCTGGGTCCTCCCTATCCTCCATGAACAGCTCCAGTGGCTCCTCAAACACAGGCTTGTTCTCAATGTTGAGGGTGTAGATAGTCACCCCTGGTGAAGATGCTGCCATAGAGGTGGATACCATGATGGCGTCATCCACACAGAGGAGCTGGTCCAGCAACTCACAGTAGGGAGATGTCATCTGTTAGGTATGTAGTAGATGATCTGTGGTGCTGGCAGACCTGCTATTCTCCCCTGGGGGAACAGGGTGGAAGAGAGTTTCCCTAGGTTCTTCCCCGCCCCAAACTAGCCACATAGCTTGGCAACTGGATCAGGGGAGAGCACCCCCTTGAACTTGCCACCCTAGAGGGCCTTGTCACTGATCCAAATATGGAGCTTTTCAGCAGTAGTGGCGGGAATGCATCTAGTGTTGGGAAATGCTTGTGCCGACCCTCCATGTACCCTCAGTCAGTTGTTCCCCAAAAAGAGACTAGTGGGACTGGGGGGGCATTCTGAAGTCTGGTTACTATAACTGTGTATCTGATGCCTAACCGGTGGTGCCTGCACACATGCTCCAGGCCTAACTAATCACCATATTTGGGGTCAGGAAGGAATTGGCAGTCAATTCTGAGGGTTTGATTTTTTTTGCCTTCCCCTGCATCATTCCTCACCCGTTTGAAGTATTTGGATCTTTCTTTTTCTAAAAAGGTTCTCTATAATTTTGGGCATTGGTGTGCTCTGCATGGTCCCAGGCTCTACTTGTAGCTATTGGTGGAATTTTTCTGTGCAGGCAGTTGGAGTGTGGCAGGTTATGCAGTGGTTCAGGGGACTGGACTGGACGACCGTTGAACTCTGTGTGACTCTGTGATGCTGTAACTCTGAAATGAGGGACAGCAACTCTCAAAATGTGGGATATTGTGGGACACAATTTGCATGAAATTTGCATATGTATATATTATGCAAATTCAAAGTAGTCCCTTCTCTAAATACAAGGCTGGGCTTTAAAAAAAATAATCTTAAATGTTAAAGTATTCATATATCCCTACAATAACATCTATCATAAACCAGACTTAAACCTTTGTTCTGCCAGTTTTTATGTTCAAGCTCTATCACAGCACTTCACTTAACTGCTTGGCGTTCACATCTCCCATGCCAGCTGAGCATTACATTTTACACAGACCTCCTTCTATCAAAGATTTCCCCCCACCTATTTTCCCCAACTGATTTCCCCTCCTTTGTGGATTCTCTCTGACAGATGAGATGCTGGGCCTTTTCAAACAGGCCTGGGAAGAGCCGCAGTGTGGGTGGGGATGGGTGGAAACCACGGCAGGTGTGCAGCCTGTGTGTGACCTGTTGCACGGACGCACACCCATCTCCACCCATCTCCACTCATGGAGGCACCTCCATTTTCTCCAATGCCTCAGTGCATGGGGGGTCAGTGGCAATGGGAGGAGCGTAGGAGCACCCACATCCATCCTCACTGATGGTCACACGGACACTCCCTCTCCCACCCAGTCACCCATGTCAGTGAGGGGGGGCATCTCATGTGAAAAGGGCCACTGTGTGGATCATCAGCCCCTTACCAGGTTCAGATTGGAAGCCTTGACCTGCTGTTGTTTTTTTGTTTAATGATTAAACACTATAACTTAACCCAGAACAGAGTTGTTGTTTTTAAAAAATAAAATAAAAAATAAAATAAAAATCCCAAAGACTACAAGAATAGTCACCAACAACAATTTAGGAGCAATTAAGGTGTCACAAAGAACAATAGAAAGTCCCTTAACTACAAGTATGGGAGCTTGCCTGGGGAAACCTTGTGCTTTCAAACTAGAGAATTTAATTCATTGCCCCATTGATGGTTCACAAATTGCTGTATTTCACCCTTCCTCACCCGTCTCCCTCGCCCAAAGCCTGGTGGAACAGCCAGGTCTTACATTGACATCAAAAAGAGGAGGGGTCCAGGGCCACCCGGGCTTCTGCCAGGAGGGAGTTCCACAGCCTCGGCGCAGCCACAGAGAACGCCCTCTCCATATTCTCCATATTCGCCCCTGGGATACCTGGGGGAATTTGAGAAGGGCGCTCCCGGTCGACCATAGGGGCTGATTCAGAGCACAGGGAGTAAGGCAGTTCCGCAGATATATGGGGTTTTAATTTTTACCGGGGGTGGTAAAGGTAGGGTATTTTTTTCCTCCCTTCTCTTTTCCCAGGGGGATGTTCCTCCCCCTTTCCCCTCTTTCAGATATTTTATGTTGCTGCTTGTGTATTTTTGTGTGTTTTTATACTTTTATAAGTTCTAAGCCATCCCAAGCAGCAGTTTTTTCATGACTGGGACAGGCAACAAATGCAGTGTTAAATCACCAGTGTCCTGGAAAATCCGGGACACTTAAGAGGTATGTAAATGAATAATGATTGGTTACTGAGTGGTAACCCTTTATTAACCAACAGTTTAACCAGATACTTCATTGCTGTATTACTGCTTTGCACTGTTTACAATGGGTGTTTTCAGACGTTACGGGGTCGCTTGGCCCCGTACCGAAAACAACCCATTCATTCACCGCCGGGGTCACCCCATCACGCCATATCAGACGTGCCGGGGGATCCCGGCGGGGAATCTGGGAGGGGGCAGGGCCGCGCGACACAACATGCGGCTGCACGGCCCCACCCCCTCCACGCACCCCGCCGCCCGCCCTCCAGGGAGACGGGCGGACGGCGGGGCCAATGCGGCCCCCGCGTCGGGCCGGAGTCGCCACAGCCCGGTATCCCGCCGGTGATCCCGGGCCGTGGCGCGTGGCCAGACATAACTTTTTTTTGGTCCCCACTGGGGATCTTTTTGACCACGCTTCCCGGGACATTCCCCCGGCTAGCCCGGGAAGCGTGGTTCAAATTGACCCCATGTGTGTATTGACCGTGGCGAACATCTGGCGGCCGCCAAACAGACGTGCGAGACACATTGACCACAGGTGCGTATTCACCGTGGTTCACTGTGATCTTGTAACGTCTGAAAATACCCAATGTTGCTGCATTCCATTTTCCCATTCATTCTTCAGTTACCAACTAGTTCTGTTTACCCATCCTCAGACCCTGATTTTAAGTTTAACTCACTTTCCCATTAGCTACCTGGTTCAAAAATGGTGGGTGAAAAATTACTTTTTGTGAGGAAGTAAACCAAAAAGGATGGAATGCGGTAATGGTAAAGCACTACAGATTGATATTTTTCTTAATTGGTTAACCACTGCAGTATGCAGTTACTGATGTGTTAACCAATTTCCATTTAACTAATAATTTATTGTTATTGTTATTGTTTTAAATAATTCAAATAATTAATCTAATTAATTAATTAAGTGATTTATTTGTTTAATTTTATAAATGTAATCATTTAATTAAATAATGTAATTAGTTTAAATTAATTAAATAATTAATAATTATTTAGTTATTACGTTATTACTGAATTAACTACCCATTTCAGCTCTATATCAGATCTTCTCACAGTGATTGAATTTCTTTCCTAATTTGGAATCACTAGCTTGCTATTTGAATGTGGAAAGGCTTAGAAAGGCTTATACCTTGAAAGTAAAAATCTTTACTGTGTGTATAGTCACCTATGAAAACAGTGCAAAGCTTTCCTTGTAAAAGGATCAACTCAGACTAGACTTAAATCCTGAAGCTACACAGAAAACTTTACACTTGATCTGAAATTGTGGATTGTTCTACTTCTCTTACTGATGATTTGGCTAAAGGGCAGTTCATGTTATGATGCCAGTAGTTTTCACTAATTTGCTATACTGATCTGGCAGCATATTAAGCACACTTTGCACAGAGATTAATACATGGCAACACAAGGCAGGGGAGAATCAGGTCCTTATTCTCTAAGGTTAAAGGATGTCCCAGTCAACAGGGCTAGGCTGAAAGCTGCAGTGGTACTGCTACAATGAAAAGAGGAGACACAGCTGCAGCATCTCCCTTCAGATGTATGGACCCTCTCACTGAGAGTGCTTGCAGGCAGCTGCAGAAATTACTACCACACAACCAATTGGTGGTGAGGAGGATGTCTGCATCTAGCTTCTGGCCTAAAAAACAAGTTTCCTTTGTTAATTAAGAACAGAGAAAGAGTAGATGAGAGAAGCTAGTAAGTGTGAATTCAATGTCATTGCCTAATAATAAAATTAATATCATCACCTCCCCAGCTACGTCTAAGAATATATACCGCCAGCATCAGCAAACACTGCTAATTAGAGTTGAAAGCGGGTACGCTGAAAAACAAGCACCCCATTGAATTTGGGATGCCTGAAACAACATGGTCACATTTGGGCACCAATTGATGCCCTGATGAGCTACTCACGCACTCCCCAGACAGCACCGCTGCTCCCCCTCCCAGCCAGGCTAGCTGCTCAGCTGAACTGGGCAACGTGTCACAGTCCACATAGCAGTGGGGTGCACAGGGCCGGAGGAACAGGAAGAGCAGCAGTGGGTGGGTGTATCAGCCTGGGGAGCATGCGGTTCAGGAGCTGCCTGGGGTGTCCCAAAAAGTCCTGGGGAGACCCGCATATTGGGGTATCTGAGTACCTAATGGGGGCTGTGAACACCTATCAGGTGCCCGCTGGGGATTCCTGAAAATGTGGATATTACCCATGGGTAGCATATGCGCTGCCTGCTGCACCCCTGAAGCTAAGGTACTGGGACTGTGTTTGTGAAGATGGGGATGACTCATGGAACTAGTCAAAGGGACAAAGAAGAAAGGGCCTTCCGGTGCTTCCATGCTAAGGCCACCAGTTTGAAATTAAATAATACCAGAAGGGACTGAAAGATCCTTCATACAAGAGCTTCTCTTACCACAAAACATCTCAAAAGAAGAACAAAACCAACAGCCCATAAACTGGTACCTTTTTAATGTCAGATATGTAGAATGCAGAAAATACATGTTGCTTTTATTGTATATTATGCATCACTTTGCAGCTTGTGATGTCAGAGGGGGGGGGAAAAACCAGCAACATCCAAATCTTCAATCTCTGTGGCAGTTATTACTCCATGAATTACTGTATCAAACAGTAATTTGTGAAGGTTGCCCGTCTTTATCAGTCATATATTATTTATTTGCCGTTTTTCGTTTTTTCCTTTTGTTTCCAACAAGCGTTTTGCATTTGGTTTCCTTACATTTGTCTGTAATTCTAAAGTAATATCTATTTCACACAATTTCATTTTGTTCTATTTTTCAGGATTTTTATATAGTTTTTCTCTTTATTCCCTTTTCTTTGCTCTTCTTGCTTTTAGGGAACTGCATTTTAGTTTTCAGTTGCTTTAATTGTTTTGTTTTAACTGTCCTTTTTTCCCCAGGCCATTTCCCTTTTATTTCAGAACAACATCTGTCTCATTCGCTCATTGTCTCTGCATCTCTTTTGTTACATTATATTCTTAACTGTATCTTGTTTTCTCTAAAGGACTTGTGTTTTCTGGTTTGTTTTAGTGGCCTGCATTTTTATTTTCCTGCACGCTCAAATTTCCTTTTCTGCATCAGAAAAAGTAAGACCTATTTATTTGGCCAGGTATTTAACAGGGTGGGGTTTGGGGATAAGGGTTTCCTGGAGATGCATCTATTTGGATTACAGCAATGGGTTCAACTAAAATTTGCAGTAAAGTAGGCAAAATCATCTTCTTATGAAATAGGAATGCCTACCCTACATGACTGACACCTTCTGTGCATGAGGTAAGTTCTGTAGATGCCATAGCTCAAGTGGTAAGAGTGTGTGCTTTGCAAGTATAAGGTTCCAGGTACAATCCTCCAATTCAGAATGCCTGGGGGAGGCCTCTGCTGGGGGCTTGGCGGGGTCCCAGGTAGCAATGCGATGGCCTCTGCCGGAGACCCTGGAAGAGCTGGATTTGGACCCAAATTTGAAACCCCTGCTGCCGTGTCAGGTTGTGATAATACTGGGCTAAGATGGACCATTGGTTTGACTCAGTTAGGCAGTTTAATAAAAAAAAAATTAATAAAAGACATCTGGTGAGAGTGCTTTGGGGAACGCAATGCAACCTACCACCTCTCTTGGCTAATCTGGAAGTGGATAATTTTTTCCCCTCCGAACTGATGGCGAACTGTAGCAGGGTAGCGTACCTGTAGGCTTCTGGCCCTGTAAGAGCCTAAGAGAGAGGACCAGTAGGTGGATAATTGGGGCCTGGGTGGCCCTGGAAAACTCAAAAGCTGAGGAGAAACCTCAGACAGGAGTAGATACTGGGGCTGTGAGAGAAAGTGGGTGAAGCTTAGTGGAAGCTCTGCTTCATGGAAGGGTGAGCCCAGAGAGATCGAAGGTAAGAGGCTCTGAAAGGGAGAGCCTGAACTGATACATGGACTACATCTGTATATGTGGGCATGGTGATGGTGAAGGAACACATCCTGTAAATAATAGGGGTGTGCAGAACTTACCTCATTTGTCTTTGTCTTCATTTTAGTTTTCATATTCTGTTTAAGAAAACCATTTGTTTTCAGGTTTTGTTGAAAACCCCTTCAATTTCATTAACTTTTTCATTTGGAAACTATTAAAAAATAAAAAATAAATAAAAAATAACAAATCATTGAGCATATGCAAAATGACTCATTCTGTGCATGCATGCCCTTTTCTAACATGGCGGCAGCATAATCTTCTCCATTTTTGAAAAGGGCAGCCAGTCTGCTCATGTGCAGTAGCCATTTTGCACCTCGTGGTGATGCTGCTGGCACCATTTTGGAAAATGGCTTCACATACGCAGAAGAGCCCCAACAGCCATTTTGTGTATGATTTTTTTTATTTTATTTTTTAATTTTTTAATGATGAATTAAAGCAAATGTATGTTATTTGTTTATTCATTCAATTTGAGGCCTTTAGTTACTAAAATAAATGGGGCTCACTCCTTGTTGCACACCCCTAGTAAAGAAAAAGTATTGAGTTTGCAGATGCTGCATGAACTGTCTTCGTGGGGCAGGATCCTACTAAGAATTTCCTAGTGAGACTTTGTTGCCCCTGTTACACCAACTAAGACCCAAAGTACCAAATGGGTCTCACCATTTAGACAACACATCTGAGTGCCAGTGCCCATCCATAATGCCTTAATCTAGCCCTCTGTTACCAATGCCCAAGTGATATATTGGTATACCAATTAGTATATCAAGTTGGAAAATCAAAACATTGGTATGGAAATTTGTTTAAAAAGTGACCAGAAGTAGTTTCCTGGGACTGGAAGTTGACTTTCTGGGACAGGAAAGTTCCTTTTCTGGGATGGAAAACCCATAAATAAGTGTTTTAAGAAGAAAAATGGGGGAGGAGGGTACACACACAAAAAACTGAACTGGAAATAGTTTGTAGGGAGATGTGATAAATAGATGTAGGGAGTCAGTATATCAACAAAAATGTTGAAATATCGGTTTTAAAAGTTGACATTCTGGGACCGAAAAGTCGATATTTCAGGACTTCAGGTGCCCAATCAGGTTTTAATTGGGTACTGCATAGTACACAATAATTACCTGGTCAAATCAGGTACTGGAAATTCAATGGTTTATCCTATTTTGTGAGTACCCTCTTTTAGCTCTAGAGGTGGCTCCAACTGTAGTCCCAATGAGACTCCTCTTGGCAGACCTATCCAAAACAGCCCTTCTGGCATGCTCCGTAACTGTTTTACGTTCAAATTCATTTGAACTATTCAATTATTTTCTAACCTTACTCTGTCCTAATAACTTTCTAATTAAATTGAGTGGAACAGCTGGCAGGACCAGGGTCTATATCTTCAGTAAAGCAACACAGATGACTACTTATCATTCCTCACAAGAAGAGTGATGTGTGACCATTGACCTTTATTACTTTGACTTGGAAATATTCTGTTTCCATCTGTTAAAAAGTTAAAGAGCCAGTTCTTCTCAGTTATGCTGATCTAATCATAGAGTAACTCACATGAAGACAGGGGAATTAAGACATGTGCATATGAGGTGCCAGAAAACTGAAGAAAGGCAAATGTTGTCCCTCCCTATCTTTAAAAAAGGGGAGAAAGAAAGAAAAGGCGTATCTATGATTCAGTTTGAGGAAATGAGAGTAGAATTGGGTCCACTGAATACAAAGGGCTAATTGCCAGTTAGCAGACTGATTTTTTTGATAATCATACTAAGACCGCTTTTAAATGAGGTGCTTAAAAGCCCCTCCAAAAGATTAGCAGGGAGAGAAACCTGTGCAGGGGCAGGGGGATTAGTCATTCCCCCACGCTATCAGAAGTAACGTTGCTCTCATTATGAAGCAACAGCCGCTGAGAACAAGCGTAAACCCCCCTGGGTTTTACAATGCCGCAACTTCAAACCCACGCTTGTACACGGTGGCTGCTACTTCAGAATGGGAGCAACGTCACGTCCAGTAGCACGGGGGAATGTCTAGCCACCACCACCCCAACACCCCATGCAGGTTTCTCTCCCTGCATATCTTTTGGAGGTGCTTTTAAATGTCTCATCTAAAGCAGTGTTAGGCTGCTTACACTCGTTCTGTAGTTTTTCATGAGATACAGTCTCACAAGAAAATTACAGTTATGTGAGATCGGGTTGCATGCCCACATTGATTTCACATGGTGTGCTGAAAGTGGGATGGATCCGTTGCGAGATATGATGGATCTGTGCCAACTTTTGGTCCCCACAACATCCCTCCCATCCTCCCCAGCCCACAGCCCCGTAGCTCACCTGTGTGTACATGTGCTCACCTGTGCTACACCAGTGGTGTAGCAGCTCTGGCAGCGCAGACCGAACCCGGCACGTTGGGGACTTCTTCAGTGGGCACTACATTGGCAGTACATGAGACACTTTGAAGCCACATCTATGATTATTCACTAAAACAAAAAACTTAACAGTTTAAAAAGACACTTAAATGTACAAGAGTTTTCTTAAAATACACACAAAAACACAATTCAGTACAATTACAATTCAAAACACCTTCCACTTCATACATTGCAACAAAACATAAACTCCAAAAAACATAGAAATTAATTCACGCTTAGAGCAATATTTAATATT
>QEPC01006094.1:411369-455087 GCA_003113815.1 Sphenodon punctatus | reverse complement strand
AGGCCAGTATGAATTTTGACCACAAGCAATTAACGTTTAAGCTGCAATAACTTTTTATTTTCCTGATGGATATTTTTCAAACTTTGTGGATATGATGGTCCTCACAATTTACAGCCATGATGAAATTTTCAGAAACGTAGGTCAAGCGGTTTTTGCAAAATTGGGGCTTCAGCAGTCGCCTGTTTATAATGAAGAGTGGCTGTACATTTAAGTATTCAGACAGCTGCCGCTGCCTGAAAATCTGACAGGCCCACACCCACAGGCCTGATGACCTGACTGACCCATGCCCGCAGAGGAACACTGCTCCACCGCTGAGCAGGTGAGTCCCCTGATATTCTCTTCCCTCCAGGCTTCCTTCCCCCCTCTTCCACCAGACTGGGATGTGTGCATGTGTATGTGTGTGTGTGCGCGCCTGGGGTTGCTTCCCCTCCACTCTCCCTTGTCTGTGCCCCCTCTCTACCTTGCCTCCTGCCAGGGAATTTCACATTAATTTAACGTGAAATTTGAATGTACTGCATACATTCAAATTTCACCTTCATTTTCACTCATATGAGTGACAGGGATGGATTTTCAGCTCTGTAACTTGTGATGGGACCAATGTGAATTTTCCCTCCTGAATAAGAAAAGCTGCTTGCCCATGTTACAGAAACTAACGTTGGATAAGAATTAACATTTGATTGTGTAATGTGGGCAAGCAGCCAAATTCCCTCTTTATCAGGAATGGCACAAAGCTATTATTTTCTGTCCTAGGTGGCCTCAGGTAGTCACTGTGCCCCACCCACCCACCGTGAAGCTTTGCGGCAGCTGGATTGGTGGGAGGAGAGCCACCCCTAATACTTACCACACTAAGTGACCCCACGCCAATCTGGCCACCACCACAAAGATGGCTGGATCAGGAGTGGCATGTGGGAAAATCAGGGCCGCCCAGGGTGACAAGTTCAAGGGAGTGGATCTCCACCCCCACCCCTATCAAGCTGTGGAGATTGGTGGCAGCTAAATGGGGGAAGCCACGCCCTTGAACTTGTTGCCATAGACGGTCCTGTTTCTCTGCACCCACCCCTCCCCCATTCAGCCCCTTCAGCTCTGCGCTGGAGAAGGGTAGGTGCGAGTGTGGTTGGCTTCAAGGGGGTGACTCTCCCCTTGCCCCCCAATCCAGCTTGGTGGAAGAGCTCTTGAACTTGCCTTCCTCCCTAGGCCACTGTCTTCATGCCTGCCCTGCTCTTTAACTCACATTTAGGGCATTTGCTTCATATCATATAAAGCAGAATGCTCTTCAAGACACTGATTGGACACAAACCAAATAATTTTACAACAAAGAATGCCCAGAAACATCTCTGGGCGTGAGGTGCAAAATACCTGCTATCGCTAAAGTGACAGTCTAGTTTTATTTCGACTGCAGAACACATGAAACCGGTGTAAAAGGACTAATTAACAGGAGTGTCAAAATAGAGTATCAGTACAAGGGCAACATGAAAAATAAAGGTCTTGACCTCAGTGATATTAATGCTTGTGCCACGCTTGCTTTCTAAATGTAATACATGATTATAGCCCCCTAGCAGGCTGCATTTTCCAGACGGGGCAGAGAAGTTAGCAAATAATAAGATTTGTAAACAGATCTTCGGAACAGCGCTTTGGACTATTATCCCATCAAGTGAATTTCATGATGGTACTAAATCTGTATTTAGTGAATGTGATCACCCAAACTAATCTGAGTGTTAGTAATTTTGAAGCTTCATCTATTTGTGTGTGATTATGCAGCAGGATACAATAGTTTTAGCAGCCTGTAATGTAACACAGACATTGGTGTTCATATTCAGAATTAACGTAATTTGGGGCATGATCTTCAAAGCGGATAGTGCCAGCACCAGCACTTGGCATGGCATGGGTTTCACTGGATACTTTTAGATGGATGTGAGGCTAGCCACCCCTGGAGCTACTCCATATAAGTTCACCCATGCATCCAGCTCTGCCTGGGTCAGGTTTAAACAAACCCTGCATGTTCCCTGGCTCACAGTTCACCAGTGACGTGCCCCCAACCCTGCACCATAGAGTTGCAGGTGGATTATATGACACTCTAGGCTGCCTCCTGCCACTCTATGGCATTGCCCAGGGCAGCGGCCAGCTGGAAGCAGAGCTGTAATGTGGGTCTGCCAAGCAGACAGATTGTAGTTCTGCTCCAGGCTGGTGCCCCAGGTTTGTCTGGCCCCCTTGGGAGGTGGTATTCTGGGATGCTCCAGAACACCTCAAGTGGGGCTGGAGCAGAGCAAATGGTGCTTGCTCTTCTTCAACATCTGGCGACATGCCTTTGGATGGACAGGCCACCTTTCAGTGTGGGCATCCAGCCTCAGGGCAGTTTGTCTAAAAGCACCAACTGAGGAAGATGGGGACCGCTGTCAGGTTCTGGGCAAACAGGGGCTGGATTAGAGTCATGGGTAAATTGCTACAGGTTCCTGGATCTTGCTGTAGTGAAGCGGTGTTATCTGGATCATAGGTCTCAGGGCATGCTAGTGATTCAAAAACAGCAGGATCAGATGTCCAGAGCCTAAGGGACCGTCCAAGATGCAGATCTAGAACTCTGTTTGAACGTCAAGGAAGTCCAGAGACAAAATCAAGAAGTATTTGGGCTCAGTGTCAGTAGGCATGAAGTGATGAAAATTAAAGAAGCAGTTCAAGAATGAATGTAAAGCAGGGCTAAATTGGTCAAGGTAAGGCTGGATTCAAGGCAAGGTGAGGTTAACAGATGGGGTAGTGTTCCAGGTGGGCGAGACAAAACACAGAAGACCGAAGTGCTTCAGGTGATGCTGAAGCAAAAACTGTGAAGTCACGAACCTTCAGATTGCACAGACAGGGACTGTGTGGAGATTATAAGGAAGTTATATAGGGCCAGGGGTTATTCATAGAATTGCTCTGGCCTAAACCCCTCGTCTCCAGGGGTTTCTGGAGGCAATGCAAGCTTGTGTTGCAGTTCTCCTGCCTCTGCACAGCTACTTTGTGACAACATAACAACACCCTCAGCTTTAGAAACCTTGTAGACTGATGTTCAAAGCCTACCCATGGATCCTGATAGGTACTATCCACTCCAAGGATTGTGATGTTTGACACTGAAACAAAACTGATAATTAGAAGAAAATAATTGTATTATATGCTGATCAAAAATGATCTTGTTCTTCCTTCATCTCCGTGTCAAAGGGATTAGTTACATTTTTTTTGGCTCTTTCACAATAAATATATCTGACTGATGCAAGAGAGTCTTTTTTTCAATTCCAAAGTTGCATAACATGTCAACTGACACAGGCCACTTTTAGATGAGCGGGTCGCTGTTGCGCGACCTACTCACGCGATATTTCAAAATCCTGCAAGGCAGGATTAGACAAGACGGAAGTCCGGGATCATGCACGTAGAAGGCAGTCACACACTGTTTGCAGACCATGAATTAAATACCTTGATTGTGATAAATAAATAAATAAATAAATAAATAAAAATAAATATAAATATAATAAATATATATATATTAATATATTTATAATAATAAATATATATATTTATATATATATAAATATAAATAAATATAAATATAAAAATAAATAAATAAATAAGTCAATATGCCATTATTTTGCTCCGAAAATATAAATGCCTTTATTATTGTAGCTCAAGGGTAATTATTGGTATCCCTTCATGGGGAAAGCATAAGCAATGTCTTAAATCATAAAAAAATTACTCTTATAGCAACTGACTTTAACAGCTTACATTTATGGTAAAAGTTGAAAGAAAAATATGTTGTATTAGCCTATGATGGTGCCCTGAAATAATGACATCTGTATATACAGTTTAGTTTTATACTGTATCTTAGATGATGTTGAGGAAATCAAAGTACTTCTTTTGTCACTAAGGAGTAAATTGTGACTTTAAAGCTCTGGATTTGTGTGGGGTATGCAGAGCTGTATCTTTCCTAAGGAGCTCAGGCATATCTAACAACGTTTCAAGTTGGGAGGGACATAAGCCCGACCCCTCATGCACACTCACTTGCATGCACACTCACTTGCATGCACACATGTGCACAAACACTCATGTGGACAGACAAAGGGTGAAAAAGTGCAGTTGAAGCACTGGCTACATGGCCAGGGGAGGGGACCATGTTTATTGGTTATTGGTTTATTGGTTATTTGGTTATTGGTGTTTATTTTTTTTGTTACCATGGTTATTGGTTTATTGGTTATTTGTTTATTACCTTATTATGTTTAAGAACATAAGAACATAAAAATTGGTGGGATATAAAATGCTGTGAGATATGCCTGAGCTCCTTCAGGAAAGATACAGCTCTGCATGGCCCACCCAATTGTAAAAATAACAAATAAATAAATAAATAAATAAGAAAGAAGTGCGATACTGGGTCAGACCAATGGTCCATCAAACCCAGCATCCTGTCTCCGACAGTGGCCAATCACGGTGGTAACCAGCAATCCAATGGTAAACAACAATGCAGTAAATAGTAACCACTAGTAATTCGATAAAAGATTCTCGACCGAGAATTGTTGAGAGACGGCAATTTTTTTGGTTATCATTTCTCGTTTAAAACAAGAAGAGAATTGCAATCCTCAGTGATAACTGAGAAAAAGTCAAAATTGAGTTTCAGCCTTAATCCAGACAGACACACACATAACAAACATACACACCCCAAGAGTATAGCTAGGTTGGGATGGACCCAGGTACAGAAATAAGGCAGGGGGAGCAGGTTAGTGGGGCGGCTAGGACAGAAGGGGGTTGTTGAGTAAGGGAGGGGACAAAGGGGAGTGTGGGGGTAGGAGCCAAAAGGGAGTGTGTGGTAGGGGTTGTGGGGACAGGAGGGAATGCAGGTTTCTGTGGCAGGATGGGTGTTGTGAGTTGCCAGGGTAAGAAGGGAGCAGTGAGTAGGGAGGAGCAGGGAGAAGATGGAAGAATATGGAGGCCAAATGAAGGGGGACAAGGGAACAGGGCAAGAAAGGAAAAGAGGCACTGGAGCACCATACACACACCCTTTCACAAGAGCACACACCCCCCCCCAGACAAACATACACAATTGCATATTTCCTGTTATCACTCCTATATTCTCACGCACCTTGACATTTACAAGCATGTGAAACACACATACCTCCCATTTCTATTAATATTTTTTCTCTCTCCCATATCTCCTATTTCCACAATGGGTATTAATAAATGAGGTGGTAGCCAACACTAGGTGGATATCCACCTGTCCATGAGTGGAATGGTCCTGGAGACCATTTTATGCATGCACAGTTCTTTTATTTTTTTGTTTCTTTTCGCTAACATATCTCGTTGAGAATGCGACTGAGATGCTGCTGGTTCATGGCTCATTCTCAGTTGCCAGAATGAGCTGAGAACTGATTCTCGTCAAGAATCATGAGAGCGAGTTTCATCCCTAGATATCGCAGAAACTATGTTGAAATTCCAGGGTCATGGACGGACTCTAGTCTGGTGAGACTTCACACCATATCGTTGTCGCTCTTTTGCAGAGAGATTAGCTTTACAACTTGTATAGACTCCGTGAGCCAGCTTCAGCTATAACTTCCCTAGAAAACATATTCCATTGTCCAACTATTATTACAAACTGGTGTTTTTTCTTAATATTTAAACTTTATCAGTCTTCCTGTAACTAAAACTCATTGTGTCCTGATTTATCCTCAGTGGGGCCAATCCCATGCCCCGCACACTCTGTGTACATCCCCTGCACGTGCACGCAAAACGCACGCATCTCCATAGGGATTGCATTGTGGTGTGCAGATCCCACGTGGATCCTGCTTGGGATTGTGGTCATTGGCAACATTCTACATTATCTTGCTGACAGATTTTAATTTTGTTCACTCCTTTCAGCGAGGGGTGAAGTTGGCTGGCGCAGTCACCCCTGGAGGTGCCTTCCATCTGTTTGCACCCAGCCTGTGCTTGCCTGGTTCTCACCCTGTTCCAGTTTCAAATAGGGCAACCATCCATGAAAACTGTTTTCACGTCTCACCTCATTTTCTTTTTCCTAGGCTAAATATACCTATTTCCTTCAACATTTCCGTGTAAGACTTTCATTCCAAATCTTTTATCATCTTTGTTACTTTCTTTCTTCTGGATTATCTTCAAAACTGGACCCAGTACTCCTGAGGCCTTCCTAGCTCTGAACGGAGTGGGACTACTACCTTCCATGTCTTTGATACAATGCTTCTGTTGATACCACACAGCACAACATTAGCCTTTTTCACAACAGCATCACATTGCTAACTCATGTTAAATTTACAATCCACTATGCCCCAACATAATCTCAGCAGTTTTACTGTCTAATCATTTATCCCCCATTGTGTATTTTTGCATTGAGTTCTTTTACTGGTGTGTAATACTTACCATCTGACTATGCTGAGTTTATTTTATGGGTATATATTGTTATATTATTATAGCATGGAAATATAATACTTGTGAATATTATTATATTCTGATATTTATATGGAATTATATTAGTGCTTATGATTTTGCAGGAGTATCTTCAGGTTTGAAGATGGAGACAAAGTAGCTCAGATGATATATTGTATCTATTAAGCTATCGCCTCAATTACTTCGTCACTGTCTCTAACATGGCAAACATACTCTTTCTGTTCAGGACCTCTCTGCTATGGAGTGTCAAAATTAGTGGCAGATATAGGATTCATCCACTCAACGATCTCATTGGGTAATAGGTTACTAAGCCATGCTCTATCTCATGTTCATAGCAAGGTGTCGACACACCTTATTACCAATGGATGTGCACATAACCCTGATCTGCAACAATCAAAGGATGTTTTTAAACGTGCGCTCCCCCAAGAGCGTTTTGGAGAAGATGCCTCCAAAGCAGGTTTGGGAGAAAGCCGGGTTTGGGAGAAGCCGTCTTCTCTGCCCCAGCCAGTGATTAAATTGAATCACTGTCTGGGGGCTTTAGAGGGGGAAGGGGGTTTGTTAGCGCTGCCTGGAGGAGGCAGTTTTCGCCAGCTTTCCCCGCCTCCCCCGCTCCCGCTGCTTGCAAACCAGGAAACGCGGTGGTTCCCATGGATGCAAGTGAGGGGGCAGGAATCCTCGGCCGGTTTGATGCGGGAAAGATCCAGCATCAAACCGGGCCAAACATTTAAACGAGCACAAAGAAAGGATCGGCTGCCTTTTTTGTATCATTTAAAAGTGCCCAAAGAGTCAGTGGAATGGAGAGTTATTCTAGTTCACTATTGGATCCAGGAAAATTGTGGCCTTGTTCAAGATGGTGGTACGGATCCCCACGTAACATAGGAAATCTTGAAGGGACACACTGACTCATGCAATAGAAGAAAGAACATGTTACTCTAACCCTCCAGGGCCATGTGTTATGCATATGTTGTTATTTCTGATTTACTCATGGGTCCCTAATTTACTTCCTGAATTGAAATGGCTCTTCATAGACCAGAGATCCCCATGAGTGAAGCCCTGTGAACCTGAGTTTTATACCAGAGTCTCTCACACTCATGTGATCATTTCAATTTCATTCATGGACTCAATGTATTAGGGGTCCTAAAATGGTCTCACAGTGGGTGTTTTTAGATGACTGGAGCTGCTCCAAGGGTGCACCCCTGCATCCGCCTGTTTCCAGACCCACTTTGAGTCTGCTTTACATGGAGCCAGTGAGTTCCCCTGGTCATAGTCAGCCTGTTTAGTGTCCCCCTCCTCATCTTAGAGTTGCATGTGGATCGCCCAGTGCCCTAGACTGGCACCCACAATTCTATGAAATTGCCAGGGCAATGGCCATCCGGGAATGAAGCTGTAGTGTGTGTCCACCGAACAGATGGACAACAGTTCCACTCCAGGCTGGTGTCCCAGGTTTGACCAACCCACTCTGTGGTGGTGCTCCGGGATGTTCCAGAGCACTGCCAGCAGAGCTGTCCCAGAGCAGAATGTGCCTGCTCTGCTTTAACATCTGGTGGGCTGCCTTCATATGGACTGGCCAGTTGAGGGGTGAAGCTGGCTGGCGCAGTCACCCCTGGATGTGCTTTCCATCTTTTGCACCCATTCTGTGCTTGCCTGGTTCTCACCCTGCTCCAGTTTCAACTGGGGCAACTATCTATGCAGTACACCTGTGGAGAACTAGTTTCCATGTAAACATGCTGCATGGGGCAAGTACAAGCACTTTGTGGACAAGGCCATATTATCTGCTGCAAATTCTCTTACATTCTATAGAAGGTAACAGTAAGTACAATGGACGTTTTTAGGAGCAATGAAAAAAGAAATAGGTTATTTGCTTAGAAGAATAGAATGATGTAATTTTGTTTATTTGGATTGTAGAAAGCATGCAAATTGTCTCTTTAAACAAAAAAAAAGTAATGTTATGTCAATAACTAAACCATAAAATCTGTGATGCAAAATACATCTGTTTTTCATCATTCTTAATTGAAAATTATTTGAGAGGGGGGCCTACAGCTGAAATTGGCATCCAGAATTGCTTGATACATTTCTGGTCACTCCTACTTCTGCAGATATTTAATCCACAAAACTTTCAGGCTTATCCAGTGTTATACAAATTTAATGCTATCTTGGGATAAGAGTTTTTGGCAGAGTTTTTCAAGGAAGATTATTAACACTGTGGGGCTTTTGTTTCATGTTAGTAGAAGATAGATACTAATGAAATATCTAGCTAATATGGTACAATGGAAATTTGCCCAAGCACTCTACAATTGGATTTTCATATCATACCAAAAGGTATTCGACGAAAACACTATAATGTGATATAATGTGGTACAAAGTCACTAAGATGAGCCACTAAAATTATATGGAGTGTTTCCCATAATAATTTCTGGGCAGAAGTGAAAGACCCAGTATCAAAGAAGCCATTGTTTCTACATGGTAGAGTTATTTTGGATATATTAAAAAGATAGCTGGTGGAAAATTATTGCTATACACAGATGTCTGATGATAAACTATTGAGCTGCTCAGAGACAGCTGTATCCTTTTATACTAGGATGATTTTGTTGTTAAAATATATAAAACTCCATTTTCCTCTAATGATTTTATTCATTAGTTCATTCTTATGTAAATTAGGGCTATAGAAGACGGTTTCCCATGCCAAAAGACCCAGGAAAGCAAACTGCCAAAGACCTCCATTGTTATCAAGAGAGACTAGATTTAGGAAAGAAAAAACTGCACAAGTTCCTTAAGAAATCATACCTCCCAACAGTCCTGATTCAGGAGACACAGTTATTTATTAATTATTATTATTATTATTATTATTATATTAACAAACATTAATATAGCACCAGCAGTGTACCTGGCACTTTACAAAGTAATAAAATAGACACAGTCCCTGCCCCTAGGGCTTACAATCTGAGAGACAGGAGCTGGGAGAGACATAGGAAGGGGAACAGAGGGAGAGACAAGGGGTCTAACATTCATGAAGATGCGAGATCTCAAGTGCACGTACTTGGCTTGGTTACGATGAGAATGACAGCAGGCAGGTCCATGTGGCAAGGATAAGGGTAAACAGACCATAGGTATAGGAAATAGTGGCTCAGCAGGATAAAGAGTCAGACAGAGCAGAGCGAAAGAGGTGAGTTTTAAGGAGAGATTTGAAGGTATGAAGGGAGGGGGCAAGGCGGATGTGGACAGGGAGGGAGTTCCAGGCATGGGGGGCAGCAAGTGAGAAGGGACGAAGGCGCTTAGGGGAGCAGGGAAGGCGTGGAAGGGTGAGAGAAGGGACAGAGGAGGAGCGAAGTGCACGGGCTGGAGTATGGAGGGCGATAAGTGCAGAGAGGTAGGGGGGAGCAAGGTTGTGAAGAGCTTTATAGGTGAAGACTAGGAGCTTGTGCAGGATTCGTTCAGGAAGGGGAAGCCAGTGAAGCGAAGAGAGGAGGGGCTGCACATGGTCGAAGCGACTGGCGAGGTAGATGACCCTGGCAGCAGAGTTTTGGACAGAGATGAGGGGAGAAAGGTGAGACCGGGGAAGGCCAGTGAGAAGGAGGTTACAGTAATCGAGGCGAGAGATGACCAGAGCATGAACAAGAGTTTTGGCAGACGAGACAGAGAGAAAAGGGCGAATCTTAGCAATGTTATGGAGGGAGAAGCGACAGGATTTAGCAACAGAGTCAATGTAGGGTTTAAAAGAAAGGGCTGAGTCAAAGATGAAGCCTAGGCTACGGGCTTGGGGGACAGGCAGGATGGTGACTCCATCAATAGTTATTGACAGTGAGGAAGGAGAGGAAGGATGAGGGGGGAAGATAAGGAGTTCAGTTTTAGCCATGTTGAGTTTGAGTTGACGTTGAGACATCCAGGTAGAGATGTCAGAGAGACAGTTGATGAGACGAGCTTGAACAGAGGGAGAGAGAGAGGGAGTAGAGAGATAGAGTTGAGTGTCATCAGCATAGAGGTGGTATTGGAAGCCATGGGAGGCAATGAGTTTGCCTAAGGATGAGGTATAGATCGAGAAGAGGAGAGGGCCAAGAACAGAGCCTTGAGGAACACCAACTGAGAGGGGGAAGGAGGAGGAGGCGGAGTTGGAGAGAGACACATTAAAGGAGCGGTCAGAGAGGTAGGAGGAGAACCAGTTATGGACAGAGCCACAAAAGCCAAGGGAGTGAAGGGAATCCAGCAAGAGTGAGTGGTCAACAGTATCGAAGGCAGCAGAGAGATCAAGGAGGACAAGAATGGAATAGAGACGTTTAGATTTAGCCACCAGAAGATCGTTGGTGATCTTAGCGAGAGCAGTTTCAGTAGAATGAAGGGGGCGGAAGCCAGATTGGAGGGGGTCAAGGGAGGAGTTGGAGGATAGGAAGTCAAGGCAGCGGGAGTAGACAACACGTTCAAGCAGCTTGGAAGCAAAAGGAAGGAGTGAGACAGGACGATAGCTAGAAGGGTCAGAGGGGTCAAGAGTGGACTTTTTGAGAATAGGAGAGACTGTGGCATGTTTGAAGGCAGAAGGGAAAGAGCCAGTAGAGAGGGAGAGGTTGATGATGTGCAGGAAGGAAGGGGCGACAGTGGGAGTAATGGAGGTGAGGAGGCGGGAAGGAATGGGATCAAGGGGGCAAGTGGAAGGGTTGGAGGAGGAGAGCAGAGAGGAGATTTCCTTAAGGGAGGCAGGGGAGAAGGAGGACATGAGAGAAGGAGGGGGAGGAGGGAGAGGGGTGGGAGTGGGAAGAGAGGAGTGGGAAGCGATGTCGAGGCGGATCTTGTCTATCTTGGAGGTGAAGAAGGAGGCAAGATCCTGAGCAGAAAGGGAAGAAGGAGGGGGAGGACAGGGAGGCTTGAGGAGGGAGTCAAAGGTAGAGAACAGGCGGCGAGGGTCCCGAGAACAGGACTCAATGCGGGAGGCATAGTAGTGTTGTCTAGCAAGGGAGATAGCAGAAGTAAGGGTGGAGAGACAGAATTTGAAGTGAAGGAAGTCAGCGTGAGAATGGGATTTGCGCCAGAGTCGTTCAGCAGCACGAGTGCAAGAACGGAGGTGGCGGATACTAGGGGTGAGCCAAGGACGGGGGTTGTGGGAGAAGGCAGGGCGGGAAGAGAGAGGGGCATGGGAGTCAAGTGTGGAGGAGAGAGAGGCGTTGAGAGCAGAGACAGCGGAGTCAGGGGAGGAGGAAGAGAAGACTGTAGGAAGAAGGGGAGAGAGAGAGGAGGCAAAGTCCAGGGGATCAATAGCTTGAAGGTCACGGAAGGGGCGTAGAGAAGGGGAAGAGGAGGGGGGACAGTGGGAAATGTTGAAAGAGGCAAGGAAGTGGTCTGATATAGGATGAGGATCGAAGGAGAGATCAGCGACAGAGCAGTTTCTAGAGAGGACAAGATCAAGAGAATGGCCATTAGTATGGGTGGGGGAGTTGGTCCAAAGGTGGAGGTTGAAGGAGGAGGCTAGGGAGAGGAAGCGAGAGACTGAGGGCTGAGATGGGTCATCAACATGAATGTTGAAGTCACCAAGGATGAGAGTGGGGATATCAACAGAGAGGAAGAAAGTGAGCCAGGACTCAAAGTCAGAAAGAAAGGAAGAGAGAGGACCAGGGGGACGGTAGATGACAGCAACACGTAGATGGAGGGGGGAGTAGAGGCGCACGGAGTGAGCCTCAAAGGTATGGAAGGAGAGAGAGGGGGGAGGAGAAATTGGTTGGAATTGACAGGATTTAGCAAGAAGGAGGCCCACCCCACCACCCCGTCCTTCAGGGCGGGGCTGGTGAGAGAAGGAGAGACCTCCACAGGAGAGGGTAGCAGGTGTGACAGAGTCCGAGGGAGTGATCCAAGTTTCAGTAAGGGCAAGGAGCTGGAGGGAGCGAGAAAGGAAAAGATCATGGATATAGAGAGCTTTACTGATAGATGAGCGACAGTTCCAGAAGGAGAAGAAAAATGGTAGTTGATGAGGGGGGAGGCAAGGACTAGGGATAAGATTGGCAGAAGGGGAGCATCATGGTAGGCTAGAGACAGGAGGAATAGGGATGAGAAGGGGAGCATCAAGGAAGGCTAGAGACAGGAGGAGTGGAAGGGGAGCGAGATGAGAAGGTAACCAAGGGAGAAAAGGATGTATGGGGGAGATTAGAGAGTGGTGATTGGTTGGGGGGGAGGAAGAACCAGGGAGGAGAAAAGTAGAGGGAGAAAAAGTTGGCCAGGAAGAGGAGAACAGAAAGAAAAGGCAAGAAAATAGGCAGGCATGTTAGCAAGATAGGAGGGAAAAATACAGTAGAAAAGAAATGGAGAAAAGTAGCCGTAAGGCACGTGCCTTTCGGCCTACTGGTCAGTAGAGCTTGGGGTGGCAGAAAGGCCAAACTCCAGGAGAGTCACGGTGTCCTTAAGTGATGACAGCCGAGGATGCTGGGAGCGTATGCAGACGGGCTGCAACCTCACCAGTTCTCGGCCCGCTGGTCGGTGGAGCTTGGAGTGGCAGAAAGGTCAAACTCCAGGAGAGTCGCAGTGTCCTCAAGCGATGACAGCTGAGGATGCTTGGAGCGTATGCAGACGAACTGCAACCTCACCAGTACTTCTTCATCTTCAGCACTGAATCGCACTGTGACATAACTGCAGGCTGCCAAAGTCCCACTTTGAAGAGAGAGAGAGAGAGAGAGAGGGGAGGGGGTATACAGCCTCAAGGCACCTCTTTTGTGGTCGCCTCCCAGGAAAAACACATGGGGACATGCTAAAAGGAATGCTAACTAGAAATAATACGGCTATATGCATGACAATAGGCTTTAATGGGCTAAAACAGGGGTGTGGAGCCTTTTCTGTTCTGGGGGCCACAATGAATATCAGCACAGGCTCTGAAAGTCACATAGAAGTTGGGGGCAGGGGTGCCTAATGGGTTTATTCAAGAAAAGGAGGGTTCTGTGCGATAGATGTGTCCCCTAGTCTTGTGTGCATGCGCTCCTCTCTGCTCTATTATTACGAGCTCAGTTTTTCAGGGCTTGAGGGTAGAGAATGATCCAAGGGCCAGATCCAGGTGGTGGAAAGGGGCCACATAGAAACTTGTCGAGGGCTGCATTTGGCCCCTGGGACTGAGGTTCCCCACCCTTGGGCTAAAAGAAAGGCAAAAGAGATACAGCTCAGACAAAAAGTCAAGATGGAATGTATGATCAGGTACAATGGGGGTCACAGAAAGTGAAAGAAGGGATCAATGGAGAAAAGTGTATATGCAAGGAAAGGAGAGAGAGACAAGTATAAAATACAATGAGACTGGAATGGAAAGACAAAGAGGGTGTCCAGGGGAATAACAACAGCTCCAGGGACAATGGGAAGCTGTTGGAATGATGAGCAGGGAACTGGAGAGGCTGAGTTAAATGAGAAGAGATTGTTTTTATTTTATTTATTTATTTATTTATTTATTAATTCCTATTTCTATGTCGCCCTTTCCGCAGGTGGGGTGGAATAACAAGGAGAAAAATATGGGAAGTGAAAGGAATGGCAAGTCACTGAGTGGAATGACAGGAGAAGGCTATTAATAGTGGGTAAGTTGAAAAGACAGGTTTCACAGGGAACAGCTGAAATAACATGGGACTGGAATTACATGGAGAGACAATGAGGAGTTGTTTATTAATGTATTAATTATAATTATAATTATAATTATAATTATTTATTTATATAGCACAAGCAATGCACCTGGCACTTTACAAAAAATAAGATAGACACGGTCCCTGCCCGAGAGCTTACAATCTAAAGACCGGGGGAGGGGAGACAGGGAAGGGGGAACAGAGTGAGAGTTTGAGACAAGGGATGCGACATTCATGAGGATGCGAGAGCTCAGGTACACATTCTTGGCTTGATTGAAGTAAGTTGGGAGTTTACAGATAACAGGTGGGGGATAATCCTGGGTGGGAATGAATAGCAGAGTTAGGAAAGGCGGAACGGAAGAGTTGGGTTTTGAGGAGGAACTTGAAGGTGTGGAGGGTTCAGGCCAGGCGGATGAGGGCAGGGAGGGAGTTCCAGGTGTGCAGGGCAGCGAGGGAGTTGATGTAATGTAATGTTGAGTAGAGAGTGGAATGACAAAATTTAGATAGAATTACAGGGAGATATTCATGAGTAGTGGGTGGGATGACAAGGGACTAGGTGTGTTGATGCTGACAATGGCAGCCATGGAGAGCACGTGGGATGACAAGGGTGAAGGTAATGGGGAGCAAATAGAATGGGACATGAGGCTAGGCAGTAGAGGTGGGACTCCAGGGGGATTATCAGGTATCAGATTTATTGGTATCTGATCTCCAGATATTGGATTTATCAGTACTGGAATATTGGATTTTTAACATTGCCAATTTTCTCATATCTTTAACATTGCGGCCATTGACTTCATTGGACAAGGTTAAAAATCCAATAAAACCAGCAATGTTAAAAATCCAATATTGCTGATACCGACAATTATCGACATTATCGGATTAATCCGATACTGATAGTCCCAACCCTACTAGGCAGAATTACAAGGAAGTAGCAAACAGGTGAAATCACAAGGAATGGGGTGGAATGAAAGAGAGGAAGCCATGGGAAATGTGTGGAATGACAACAGACTGCATCAATCATCATCTTTATCTTTATATAGCGTTCACCTGTAATTGGAGCACTTTTCGTACAACAACTTAACACAACTTTTAATTCTCACAACAATCCTGTGAGGTAGGGTTAGGCTGAGAGAATAATGTGACTGGCCCAAGGTCACCAAGTGAGTTTCTGGCTAAGGCAAGACTAGAACTGGGACAAGGAAGGGGCAATGAGAAATGGGTAGAATAACTTCTTGGTGGAATGTCAGTGAGGTAGCCATAGAGAACAGGGGAAATGACAAAGGAGTGGATGGCGTGCCATTCCATGCAGACCTCATTGAAGTTTATTTCCATTGGTAGTATGGGGTGGTGGTTTTGCATTTGAGTGGTGGTGGCTGGTGGTGGTTTTGGACTGATTGCCCCATGAGGTGGGGGAGAGGAGTTTGTGCACTGGGATGGGTATTTTTATATTGATTGTACTACTTGGGGGTGTTTCTGCATGGGGTGCTTGTGCATGGGGAAGAGGCAGAGAAGATATAGTTTGAGGGTCAATTACCCTCTACTAGTGGATAGGTGTGTTTGCGAGGGTATATTATCATCAGGGTTATTTGTAGAGCTCTACTGGCCCCTCTTAAAATGTCCTTGCTTCTGGGATAGGCTTCAGACCCAGCACTACTTCTTCTTTTTTCTTTTTTTTTTTCAAATTAAGCATAGCAGAGAGAGCACTTCATGACGAAGATCTTCTATAGCCCTAAGGAATGTTACTGGAGGGAAGTAACCTCTGACTATTGTGGGGCTGGTAGTCCATAGCATAGAATAAATCACTACATTATCACCTGTTGTATACTTCTGTAAAGCAGCCATAAGTGGCTACTGTCAGAGACAGGGTTCTGGGCTGGTAGGACCATTGGTCTGACCCAGTATGAAACCTCTTATGTTCTTGACCTGGGATACAGGTGGTTGCTATTTGGATTCTCACTTCCAATGACTATTGTTCCAATGCATCTAACCTTTTAACCTTTTGAATGCTTTCAAATTATTATTATTTTTTTGCTTTCAGAAATAACAACCTTGAGGTGGGCTGCTGAGGGAAGACTTTGAAGTACCAACTTTGATATTGAAATAGCATTTCCTAGATAAACCAATCAATATAAAGGATTACAAGCCTGTATTGAAGAAAATATGCAGAGTTGTCCAGCAATTGCATAGTTTGGGGTCTTCAAAATACATTTAAAGGAAACATAAAATCCAAATACTATGCAACTAGGATACTGAACCTTCATGATTTATTTCCAACATGGCTTATGGAATGATACAATAATAGAGGTGTGCACCAGGGACCCATGTCGGTATTGGTTTTCTGTTTTCGTAAATATCAAATTTTGTTTTCATTTTTGTCCCAATTTTATAAGCCTGCACAGCATGTGCAGAGAATGAGCCTATGCCAGTGATTCTCTTACATGTCACTGTGGTATAAGATTGGTTTGTGATGCTAATTGGCCAGCAGAAATGTCAACCAAATATCCTCATTCTGTGCTGTGACCACCACAAATCCTCTCCCCCTTTGTTACTGGGAACTTGTAAGCATCTGTTTAGGAAAGAGCCAATGAAGATTCTCTTATGTCCTCTTTCACAGTGCTGCAGGATGTGATTGTGATGATAATTGGGCAGCTTGGATGTGTAAACCATGTCTCATGATTTCTGGGATGCTATGCCCAAAGGCTCAGTTATGTTCCTTCTATGACCACCTCTTATGCCTGCTTCAAAGCCACCACCAATTGGTCCTGTAAAGCTGGAAGCATGCAGTAATTGGCCAGTGAATGTGTCTGTCAGTCTGTTTGGTTACTCCCAATTATCCCTCCTCCTGCCATGCCAGGTGCCTGCCAGGTGCCAGGTGACTGGCACTGCATGTGCTGCTATACATCTGGTCCTTTTCACAGGGACACTCTAACACTGATAAAATGGGTGTTACATTTTATTACACATTACAGGGCTTCAGGTGTGCTCAATGAGTGCCCTGAAACATGCATAATAAAATCGAACACCCCTTTTATCAGTGGGTGAAAACAGACATGACGCTAACCACACTTTAACCACACTTGGTGGTCATTTATGCATGTTGCAGGGCTGTATTGGTGCCCTATACAGCCCTGCAACATGCATAAATGACCACCAAGGGTGGTTAAAGTGTGGTTAGCATCATGTCTGTTTTCACCCAGTGTTAGAGTGTCTGTGTGAAAAGGGTCTTTGAATAATGGTCTTCAAGGGGATAACTACAATTGCTTATAAAATTGGAGCCCTTTATCAAATTGTCCTGGTGTTTAGCAGAGATGACAGGGAAGCTGTGTGATGCATGCCTGCCAAATATCTTGTAAGCAGGATGGAATATAAAAATGTTACTCCCAGAGATGCATTTTATTTTTATTTATTTTATTTCGTAGATTTTTATACCGCCCCATCCTGCCATGCAGCTCGGGGCGGTTAACAACAATAAAACAGTTTTAAAACATTTAAAATACAAATATAAAATATATCAATAAAACAGGGCAGTGTACAATCATAAATAAATATATAGGTGGGGGATTAAAAGTCACCCCCCCCACCCTCCCTCCCAAAGGCCTGGGCAAACAGCCAGGTCTTACAGTTCCGCCGAAATGTCAAAAGGCTTGGGGCCAGGCGAGCTTCCTCCGGAAGGGAGTTCCACAGCCGCGGCCCTACCACCGAGAATGCCCGCTCCATCGTGGCCCCCCGCTTAACACGGGGGACCTCCAGGAGGGCACCCCCGGCAGACCGCAGGAGCCGTTTTCAAGTTAATGCCTTATAACATCAGGACCCTTTGTTAAATCTTTCTGAAATTTTGTAGGATTGGTAATCTTGGGAAGGGACGGACATAGCCTTCCCAGGTCTCATGCAAATTGGATGCAAGATGAAGAAGTTGTAGCCAGGAATGTGTATGCAGCTTTTCTTAAAATCACATCATCCAATTGCTTATAAAATTGGTTCCCTTTATCCAATCTTTCTGAAAATTGGTAATCATAGTGCCCTCCATTGGGGGTACAATTGAATAAGAAACAAAAAAGTCATAGCCGGAAATACATTTTTCATTTCCCCCCATTATTCCAAAAACTAAGATTCATTTTTGTTTTTATTATATTTCATTTTTGTTATTACAATAATGAAAAAGAAAATATAAATGTTCGTTCTTGGAATTATAATAATGAAAATGAATTGCACACCCATATACAATAATTCTGGGCTTGTTCTTCTACCCTAGATGTCATATGGAAGAAATTTTTGGTTTCTAATATTGTGGGTGTATTTAGACCAGCTCAGCTTATTGGGCATTTAATTAAGTCGTTAAATAGCTGTATATCCCTCCCCAAGATTACTATCGTTAAAATTATCACCAAAATGTAAAGGCTTTTTTAAATTTTCCATGTGATTCTTCAAAGTATTCTTTAACACTTTTATCAGTTTTATTTTTCATGTGCAATTCTTTTCAACTATTCAGATATCTTGTTCATTATTGTCTATGCAATATAAAATTCAAAAGATAATCCTTTAAAAGCTATTCCCCTAAAAAATATAGAGGACACAACTTTGATAGTGTGAAAAAGGTGTTTGTTTCATCCACTAATTTTTTAAAAAGAAAAACATTCTGAAAATCTTTTTTTTCAATATTTTAATTTTTTTATATATATATTTTTTTTTAAAAAAGGAAAAGAAAATCACTTTAAAAAGATCAGAAAATTTCTTCCCTAGAAATAAATGGTTTAAAAATCAATGCGTGTGAGACAATCAATAGCAGTCTGAAATACAGAAGTAATTGCTTGGTCAAAAGGGTGGTGGTGATGTTGGCCATGGGGGAGATCATGATCATAGGGATCGTGATGGGCCAGGTGAGATATGATCCTTTTAGGGGGCATATTCCATCTTTGCAGCAGGAGAGATATTTGGTACCTGTCCCTCTTGCTGGCCTCCACACAGGTGATGAGGTGGCTGAGGTCCAAAGGGCCTCCAACCACGTTTTGATGCTGTTAAATGCACGGTTGGTCACAAATAAATCATTGATTATCCGGGAGCTAATTCTGTGCCACGCGATCAGCCTTGTGTGCATTATGGAGACATGGCTGAAGAGTGAGTCAGGACCAGTATTGGCTGACCTTGTTCCAGCTGGGTTCTCTGTGCAGCATCAACTGTGGTCAGAAGAATGGGAGTGGGGGTGTAGCCATTGTTTTTAGGGAGACATGGTTGGTCAGGAGGTATCCAGTGCAAACACCATCTCGTGTGAAGGACTTCTATCTTGTGTTTGATTTGGCAAAGGACAGATTAAGGTTGATGCTGGGGACCCAGAGAGGCAGCAGTGGTGGAACTGGTGGAGCAGATGGAGCAGGCAGCATCTTCTCCCCCCCCCCCATGGTGAAGGACAAGAACTGGTACCGGGGGAGGGGGGTGTACTCAAAGCTGGCCGACCAGGGACCCTGGGGCATCTCTCCTTTCCCCGCTACCCTTGTGGGGACGGGGAAGCAACTTCCAGGCCGCTCCCCATGACATTGGGGGTGGCTGCGGAGACCATGCTGGAGGCACATGCTGGGGGCATGGATCGAAGGGGCACAATCAAAGGAACCTGCCCTTTGGCCATGCCTTTTGGCTGGGCCAGGAGGTTGGGGTGGAGGGGTCATTGGTTGGTCGAAATAAAACATGTCTCCTACTGGTAAAAGTGGTGAGGAGGTCTCCTTTTCCCTCTGGTGAGAGAGGGGTGGAGGAGGAGGACATCCACTGGTGGCAGCAGGGGATGGAAGGTAGTAGAGTGTGGAGCAGGCTTCCTGGTGTAAGTAGGGAGAGACAATGGTACCAGTAGAGGAAGATGGGGGTTGACTTATGTATTAGATGTAATTATGGGATTTTTTGTGTTTATTATAATGTATTTTGTACTAGATCCCCTGTACTAGATCCCCTGTAGCTGCCTCGAGCCAACTTGGGTTGGGAGAGAGCAGGATACAAATAAATTGTGATTGATTGATTGATTGATTGGTTGGTATACCGCACACCCACCTGTCTGGTAGCATCCCTGCACAATCTATTCAATCTGGTGTTGGAGGTCGTCTTGAGGTCCCCGTGGCTAGTTGTCCTGGGAGACTTCAACATTCACACTGACACCAGTTTATTAGGAGCAAAGTGTGAGTTCATGGCTGCCATGGTAACTATGGGCCTGTCCCAAATTGTATGTGGCCCGACACATGAGGAAGGTCATATGTTAGATTTGGTGTTTTTCACAGGCCTTGAGGCGGGGGATCCGTTGTTGGAGAATTTATCATTATTGCCTTTGTCATGGATGGAGCCCTACCTCCTGGGGGCCTGTCTCCTGGTGCATGTCTGTCACTAAGTGGGTGCAGAACCAGTATGGTTGGTTCACCCCCAGAGACTCATGGAACCAAGTAGGTTCCTGAATGCTCTGGGGGATTATCTTTGGAACTCGACAGCTGTACACTCAATGACCTTATGGCTTTTTGGAATGCCTTTTTAGCTGAGGACATCAACCTGTCAGCTCCTTGATCTCCACTTCTCAGGCATCGACGATGCAGGCCCCCCATGGTTTACGGAGGACCTGCATTGACTGAAGCAGGAAGAGAGGTGGTTACAGCTATGGTGGCGTTGTACTCATACTGAAGATGACAGACTTCAGCATAGAGCTAGTTCAAGAGCCTATGCCATAGCTGTTCAGGCAGCAAAAAAAGGTTTCTTTGCTGCCCTCATTGCATTTGCAGTCATGTCTAGCAGAGCTTTTCTGGGTGGTGAGGGGACTGGTCAGTCTGACTTGTCTCCACCTGCGACTGGAGTCATCCAGTGCTCACTATGACATGTTTGTTGACTATTTTGCAGATCAAATTGCTCGCATTCACCATGACTTTGATGGTGCATTTGATGCTATGGACGGACAAGAGGTTATGGATGCTCCGGCTTGTCCTGATTTGTGGGATCATTTTTTTGTTGGTTTCATCCACTGGTGCAGTTGATATGCTTGGGGCTGTTCAGGACACAACTTGTGAACTTGATCCATGCCTTTCTTGACTGGTCAAAGCCATCCGGGAGACACTGGGGCCGATGATGGTTGGTGTCATCAATGCCTCCCTAAGAGAGGGCAGAGTGTCAGATTGCCATAAGGAGACTGTGGTGCCACCTCTGCTCAAAAAAACATATCTTGATATTGACTCCCTTGCTAGCTAACAGCCTGTCATCTCTAACCTTCCCTTTTTAGGGAAGGTTATTGAGCAGGTAGTGGCTCAGCAGCTTCAGGAGCATCTGGATCGCATCAGTTTTCTGGATTCTTCACAGTCCAGCTTTTGTCTGGGTTATGGCACTGAGACTGTGCTTGTGGTCTTGGTCAATGACCTTCGCCATGAATTGGATCTGGGCGTTTGACCCTGTTCAACCTATTAGATCTATCAGTGGCTTTTGACACAGTTGACATTGAGATGTTGGTGACTTGCTTTCAGGTGGAACAGTTCTTCAATGGTTCCACTCATTCTTGGCCAGTAGAACTCAGTGTGTGGTCCTCGGGGACTTTTCTTCATCTCCCCGGGGTCTTATTCGTGGGGTTCTGCAAGGTTCCATTTTGTTCCCTCTCCTGTTCAACATGTATATGCAACTGCCAGGTGAGGTTGTGAGGGGATTTGATTTTCAGTGTCATCAATATGCTGATGACACCCTACTCAACCTCTCATTTTCAGATGACTCAGGTCTGGCTGTCTCAGTGCTTACACTGTGTCCTGACACTATGGGGGATTGGATGAGGATGAGCCATCTGAAGCTGAATTCTGACAAGACAGAAGTGATGTTAGTGGGCGGGGCCTGGGAGTGGGGGAAACTCCCATCGTTGATGGGGTTCAACCTTCTGTAGTTCCTCAGATTTGGAGTCCGGGGGTGATCCATGAGTCACAGATCCGCCTGGATGGTGGCAGCTGTGGCAAGGAGTGCATTCAGTAAGCTGCATTTAGTACGGCAGTTACAGCCGTACATCTCAGATTCTGAACTGGCCTCTATCATCCATGTCTTCATCACCTCAAGGTTGGACTATTGTAACATACTCTATGTGGGGTTACCCTTGGTGATGGTTCGGAAACTGCAGCTAGTGCAGAATGCAGTGGCCCATCTCCTCACGGAGATGGGTTGCCAGGACCATATAACAACAGTGCTTCGTGTGCTGCACTGACTGCCTATAGTCTTCTGGGCCCAATTCAAGATGTTGCTTTTGATCTATAAACCCCTTTATGGTCAGGGTTCCACCTAACTATGGGTCCGCTTCACTCCCTCCAAATTCTGGATCAGCCCATGAGGCCAGTAAGGAGCACCCTTCTCAAAGTTTCCTGTGTATGTTGGGTGGTGATGATGATGAGGGTGTTCTCAGTGGCCACACCGAGGCTTTGGAACTATCTCCTGGTGGTGGTCCATCTGTCCCCAGATCTTCCCTCCTTTCAGAAGATGTAAGACCTGGGTCTTTCGGAAGGTGTTTAGAGAGGGAGTGAGAAGAGGGGTGGGTGGGTTGGGGTGTTTCCTTGGACTACTTTATATCTTGGTTTTAAATATGTATGATATTTTATTGTTTATGTTTTTATTGAATGTTGTAAGTTGCACCAAATTGCTGATGGCAGGAGGGGACGAGGTATATGTTTTAAAAATAAATAAATAAACAAATAAAATAAGGTTAACCAGAAGCTGGTGTTTTCAAATTTGACAGTGGCCCACATTGCCACACTTTGGCATGGGGACCACCATCACTTTATTTGTCCTGCATCAGATGTTAGCATGGGATAGATTCAGGCTGTGGTGGTGGCTAGCCTTGGCTGAAATCTCTGAGTCTCCGCCTGAAGAAGAGACAAATGAGAGGGGAGTTTATAAAATCATGAGTGGTGTGAAAAAAGTTAATAGGAAATATTATATATTTCCTCTCAAATAGTACTAGAACTAGGGGACACTCCATGAAACCAATGGGTAGCAGATTTAAAACAAATAAAAGAAAGTATTTTTTTCACTCAACACACAAGTAAGTTGTGGAATTTTTTGTCAGAAGATGTAGTGAAGGCCAGTACTATATCTGGGTTTAAAAAGGGACTGGACAAGTTTCAGGAGGATAGGTCCATTAGCTAGGTAGGTTTGCGGAATGTAACCTCTTATTGTCAGGAGCTGGATGTGAACAACAGGGAATTAGGGATGGGTGAACAGATCGTGGTTCGGGTTCGGTTGTTCGGTTCAGCTGCGTTCGTTTTGTCCATTCGGTTCGCCCGTTTGGTTCGGCTGTGTTCAGTTCATTGGTTCAGATGTTCAGCCGTTCGGTGGATCAGATCGAATGTTGAATTCAGATTCCATATTTGGTTCAATCAGGATTGGTTCGATCTTTAGTTTGGTGCAATCAGGAACTGGAAATGACATTTGGTTTTTGAAATAAAAGGAAAAAACTAAAAAACATATTTCTGGCTATAACATTTTTGTTTCCTATTACTTTTTGATAAAATTTAGAGAGATTGTATCCCCAATGTAGGGCACTAAGTGTACCAATATTCGGAATGATTAGATAAAGAAAACCGATTTCAAAAGCAATTGAATGTTGTGATTTTAAGAAAAACTCCATACACATTCATGACTACAACTTCTTTATCTTGCATCCACTGTTCATGAAACTTGTACATATTACATCCCTCCATATGCTGAATAGTCCTGCCAATTTTAGGAAATAGTAGGTAAAGGTAAAGTGTATAAGACATTAACCTGAAAATACGTTTCCAGCTGTTACATTTTGATATTCCATTCTGTTTACAGCATATTTGAAAGGAATGTATCAAATACCTTTCCTGCCATTTCAGCAAATGTAAAGGAGATTTTGATAAAGGGACCCAATTATATAAGCAATTGATGTTGTCCCTGTGAAGATCATTATTCGGAGAGAAACTGTATGAGGAAGGATGTGGAGCAACCCCAAAGACTGAAAGACACATTCAATGGCCAAACACATTACTGCAAGCTTCTAGCTTTACAGGACCAATTGGTAGTGGTTTCGAGGTGGGCATAGGGGGCGGCCCTGTGGCGGGCATAAGCAACATAACTGGGACTTCTGAGATAGCATCCCAGCAGTCAGGAGACATAGTTTAAACACATCCAGGCTGGCCAACTATCAATCACATCCTGCAGCACTGAGACAGAGGACATAAGAGAATTTCTATTGACTCTTTCCTAAACAGATGCTTCTGACTTCCCAGAAACAAGTGGGGGAGATATGTTGGGATGGTCCCAGCACAGAATGAGGATATTTGGTTGACATTTCTGTTGGCCAATTTGCATCACAAACCGATCTTATACCACAGTGACATAAGAGAATCCCAGGCATAGGCCCCTTCTCTACATATGTTGTACAGGCATATAAAATTGGGACCCTTTATAATATCTTTCTGATATTTGGCAGAGATGATCATGAAAGTGAAATATATAGTCCTGCCAAATTTCATGTACACTGGTTGGACTACAAAGATGTTATAGTCAGACATACATTTATATGTTAATTGCTTATACCACCAAGACCTTTTTTCCAATCCTTCTGAAATTTGGCAAAGCTAGTTAATATGGGAAGTGGTATAAACTGAACAAGTTTCACCTACATTAGATGTGAGGCAAAGAAGTTACAGCTAAGAATGTATATGTAGAATATTGCAAAATACAATAATTCAACTGCTTCTAAAATTTGATATTTGGTGCACATAATGAGTTCTATTGGAGGTAGAGGCACTCCAAATTTCAGCCACATAGCATAAAAAACAAAAATGTTACAGCCAATAATGTGTTTTCCATTGAAA
Organism: Sphenodon punctatus; assembly: GCA_003113815.1. Taxonomy (NCBI): domain Eukaryota; kingdom Metazoa; phylum Chordata; class Lepidosauria; order Sphenodontia; family Sphenodontidae; genus Sphenodon; species Sphenodon punctatus. Next base: position 430,288 of record QEPC01006094.1, on the reverse strand, counting down.
CCAATGGAAATTCAATTCCGAACTCACCGAACGCACCCGAACCGAACGTTTGAATTCGAGTTCGGTTCGAACGTTCGGTTTGGTTGACCAAACTGTTCGAGTTCAGTCTGAACTCTGAACTTCCGAATTCGAGTTCGGTTCGAACGTTTGGTTTGGTCGACCGAACTATTCGAGTTCGGTTCGAACTCCGAACTTCCGAACCGCGTTTGCCCATCCCTACAGGGAATGGATTGCCCCATTGTGAGTTGTTAGATGCTTCTTCCAAGTGATCAAGATTGACCACTGTCAGAGACAGATTATGGGCTTGATTGGCCATTGGTCTGACCCAGTAAGGCACTACCGTACCTATGCTTATGTTCTTAGTCACAACTCATCCTACCCTCTACCATGACTTGAATCCAACCGCTCAACCGGGAGTAAATCAGGCTTTCATGTTTGAAAGCCTGCTTTACTGGAGCCAGTCTAGAGTCCCCGCTGGTTCTGAGCACCATGGAAGCCATCATTGGTTGACATGGCTTCCCGTCAGGCTGCGGAGTGCAACACATGGGCAGGGGTGGAGGATACACATTTATGTGTCTCCACACCCTCCCCAGTGGCCCAGACCCTCTCATGTTAGTTTGGGGGCCTGGTGGGATCCTAGCCATGGTGGTGGCCCCTCTCTGGGGACGTTAAGTCTTTGACAGCACCCAAGTGCCATCACATTTGAAACCACCCTGAGTTTCCTGTCCTTGGTATATCCCATCATGGTTCCTGGCAACCAGAGCTTCCAAGCTAATGCCAACATAGATAATCTTTATTGGCATATACTTGGGAAGGTTAGAGAACTGGCTGAAAGTGCAAGAATTCATTTCACTTGTGGCCTTTTTGCAGGCATTTTTAATAATGATTTTCTGTCAGTTTAGTCCTGATTGAACAAAAAGCTAGGTTCTTCCATTTCAAGGAAAATGGACAAGAATTTCATTTCCTGCATCAGATGTTAGCATGGGATAGATCCAGGCTGTGGCGGTGACTAGCCTTGACTGAAATCTCTGAGTCTCAGCCTGAAGAAGAGACAAATGAGAGGGGAGTTTATAAAATCATGAGTGGTGTGAAAAAAGTTAATAGGAAATATTATATATTTCCTTTCAAATAGTACTAGAAATAGGGGACACTCCATGAAACTAATGGGTAGCAGACCATTGGAGAAACAGCAGCAGCAGAGACCAGGAATGGTTGGGGCTCAGCACCCCGGGTTGCCTGGGGAGGCAGGCTTGGCGCTTGGCACCCAGGGGTGCCCATGAGTGCATGGCTGGCCATCTGAGACACAGTAGCAGCCTTAAGCTATGTAGCCAAGTAGCTCTTACACTATTATATCTCCAGACAAAAACTACATTAAGATGGATTTAAAGATTAGAGCATATGTAAATAATTGGGGGGAAATCCATTATAGAGATGGAATAATTATAAACCAAACATACTCTATCTAGAAAATTCACAGTTTGGCTTTAACTTTTTTAAAAATGCAAATATGCATAGGAATACACAATTAGAATGAGGGATGTGCGAACAAAACACGGTTTGGATGTTCTGACGATCGGTCATTCAGTTTGAAACCCGATTTCAGGTTCGGTTGTTCGGTTTGGCGGAGTTTGGTTCAGCCGAACTCAGCCAAACATCATAGCGCTATAGATACCGATACAGAAATTGAAAAAAATAATTAGGTATCGGTATCATTTGGCCCTGAAACCACCACCGGTCTCCACCCCTGGTGCCAGGAAGTCTGCTCCTCAGCTGCCTCCCCCTTCCAGACACGTTTTTCCTGCCCAAAGTCACATTTTTCCCACCTCCAAACTCATCCGAACTTTTCCGAACTGTTCAGCCATTCGAATGTTCAGTTCAGACGCTCGGTTCGGTTGTCCGAACAGACCGAGTTCGGCCCGAACTCCAAACAACTGAACCGTGTTTGCACATCCCTAATTAGAACACCAAAAATTAGGAATGTGCAAACAGACCGGAGTTCAGATGTTTGGATGTTTGGAAGTTGGGTCTGAAAACATAGTTCGGGTTAGTGGGTTCGTTCCCATGAAGATTGGACACCCCCCCGAACATTTGGATAGTTTGGCTGCAACAGAGGCATGGGGTGCTCCAGGGGTGCCTGTGGGGGCATGACAGGCTGTTGGAGACACAGCAGCAGCAGAGACCAGGAAGGGTTGGGGCTCAGCACCCCGGGTTGCCCGGGCAGGCAGGCTTGGTGCTTGGCACACAGGGGTGCCCATGGGTGCATGGCTGGCCATCTGAGATGCAGCAGCAGCAGCAGCAGCAGAGGCCAGGCATTACAGGCTGCCAGGCATTGGTGGAGCAGCAGCAGAACATAGGCCCCAGAACCCTGACGGTGGGCCCTGGAGCTGGAGTGGTTGGCTGTTTCTTGATGCAGTGGAATGACAGCTCCCTGTGAGTGGAATGATGACCCCAGAACCCTGATGGTGGATCCTGGCACTAGAGTGGCAGCTTCTCAATGACATGGATGGACAGCCCTCCATGCCTGGAATGTAGGCCCCAGAATCCTGATGGTGGGTCCTCGGACATGAGTGGAAGCTTCTGGATGAAGTGGAATAACAGCCTTCCCTGCCTGAAATGTAGGCTGGCTGGCATTGGTGGAGCATTGGCAGACAGTGTAGTGGAATGACTGCCCTCCCTGCCTGGAACGTAGGTCCCAGAACCCTGAAGGTGGGTCCTGGGACTAGAGTGGCAGCTTATGGATGACGTGGAACAATTGCCCTCCCTGCCTGGAATGTAGGTCCCAGAACCCTGATGGTGAGTCCTGGGGCTGGAGTGGCTGGCTGTTTCTCGATGCGGTAGAATGACGGCTTCCCGTGAACAGAATGATGACCCCAAAACCCTTATGGTGGGTCCTGGGACTAGAGTGGCAGCTTCAGGATGACATGGATGGACATCCTCCTGTGCATCAAACGTAGGCCCCAGAACCCTGATGGTGGGATGTGGGGCTGGAGTGACTGTTACTTGATGCCGTGGAACGATGACTCTCTGTGAGCGGAATGAAGGCCCCGGAACACTGATGGTGGGACTAGAGTGGCAGCTTCTGGATTCAGTGGTATGACAACCCTCCCTGCCTTGGATGTAGTCCCCAGAACCATGATGGTGGATCCTGGGGCTGGAGTGGCTGTTACTTGATGCAGTGGAATGATGGCTCTCTGTGAGAGGAATGATGGCCCCAGAACCCTTACAGTGGGTCCTAGGACAGGATTAGCAGCTTCTGGATGATGTGAATGGACATCCCTCCTTGCCTGTAACGTAGAACCCAAAACCCTGAGAGTGGGTCCTGGGGTTGGAGTGGCTGCTTCAATGCCATTGAATGACAGATCCCCGTGAACAGAATGATGGCTCTGGAACCCTGAGGGTGGGTCCTGGGACTAGAGTGTCACTGGCAGCTTCCCGATGCAGTGGTACAACAACCCACCCTGCCTGGAATGTAGACCCCAGAACCCTGATGGTGGGTCCTGGGGCCAGAGTGGCTGTTACTTGATGCCGTGGAAGGATGGCTCTCTGTGAGTGGAATGACGCCCCCAGAACCCTGATGGTGCATCCTGGGACTAGAGTGGCAGCTTCTTGATGAAGTAATACGACAACCCTCCATGCCTGGTATTGTACAGTTAGCTTTCTGTTGAATAATACACAGCAAACGTTTCTTCAAAACAGAACTTTACTAAGAACTCAGAAGACATGCTTCCAAACTATACAGACTGCATGGGACAAGATGGAGGACAGAAAGAGGAGAAGAGAGGAGACAAGGAGAGAGAAAAAAACCTTGATGGTGGGTCTGGACCTGGCGTGGTTGGCTGTTTCTTGATGCAGTGGAATGACGACTCCCCATGAGCTGAATGATGGCTCCAGAACCCTGACAGTGGGTCCTGCGAAAGGAGTGGCAGTTTCTGGATGATGTGGATGGACAGCCCTCCCTGCCTGGAATATAGGCCCCAGAAGCCTGGTGGTGGGTCCTGGGGCTGGAGTGGCTGCTTCTTGATGCTGTGGAATGACAGCTCCCTGTGAGCAGAATGATGGCCCCAGAACCCTGATGGTGGGTCCTGGGGCTGGAGTGGTTGGCTGTTTCTTGATGCGGTGAAATGATGGCTCCCTGTGAGCGGAATGAAGGTCCAAGAACCCTGATGGTGGGTCCTGGGACTAGAGTGGCAGCTTCTGGATGAAGTGGAACGACAGCCCTCCCTGCCTGTAACGTAGGCCCCAGAAGCCTGATGGTGGGTCCTGGGGCTGGAGTGGCTGGCTGTTTCTTGATGCAGTGAAATGATGGCTCCTTGTGAGTGGAATGATGGTCCCAGAACCCTGATGGTAGGTCCTGGGACTAGAGTGGCAGCTTCTGGATGAAGTGGAATGACGCCCTCCCTGCCTGGAACATAGGCCCCAGAACCCTGATGGTGGGTTCTGAGGCTGGAGTGGCTGTTACTTGATACAGTGGAATGATGGCTCTTTGTGAGAGGAATGATGGCCTCAGAACCCTGATGGTGGGTCCTGGGACAGGAGTGGCAACTTCTGGATGACGTGGATGGACTGCCATCCCTGCCTGAAATGTAGGCCCCAGAACTCTGATAATGGGACCTGGGGCTATAGTGGCTGGCTGTTTCTTGGTTTTGTGGAATAACATCTACCTGTGAGCAGAATGATGGCCCCAGAACCCTGATGGTGGAAACAGGCCAAGGGGGCATGACTTGGGGGTGGGCAGAGTGCACCAGATTTGGGGCCTATCAGAGCTGAGTCCCCAGACTCAGATCCTCAGCAGCCTGACAGGGGTGAGTGGGAGGTTATGGGGGGCTGGCATGGGGGAGACTGCCATTGGGGGGGGTACTGGCCCTCATTTCAGTGCTCTGGCTCCCCAAACCACTCCGTTTCAGTGGTCAGTGGCGCCCAACCAAAATCACTCTGTCCTTTGCTATGCATCCTACAGTAAGGCTTCTTCATTCCTACACCAGCTGCACTAGTATTCCACATGCCCTGTGTTTAGCTTAGCAAAGAGAAAACTAAGGGGAGAATTGATACCAGACTTCCAATATCTACATTATTGAATATTAAGGTGTCATTCCTTGCACCTGTAGTAATGCTGCACTGGAACACATTTAATGAACAGCTTTAAAGGAATGTACCCTTTCTGCTAACGCACAGCTGCCTTCTCACACAACATTCCTACCACTCAGGTTTAGCTTAGCAAAGTGAAGACTAAGGGGAGAATTAATACCAGACTTCCAATATCTACATTATTGAATATTAAGGTGTCATTTCTTGCACCTGTAGTAATGCTGCACTGGAACACAATTAAGGAACAGCCTTGAAGGAATGCACCTTTTATGCTAATGCACAGCTGCCCCATCAGACTGGCCCAGGTCCCACCAGCCTGGCCCAGGCCACACCGGCCAGGCCCAGGCCAGGCCCCACCAGCCCGGCCCAGACCCAGACCAGGTCCGGCCCCACCAGCCCAGCCCAGGCAAGGGCCAGGCCAGGCCCAAACAGGCCAACCCAGGCCAGGCCCCACCAGGCCGGCCCAGGCCAGGCCCCACCAGACCGGCCCAGGCCAGGTCCCACCAGACCAGCCACGTCAGGCCCCACCAGGCCGGCCCAGCCCAGGCCCCACCAGCCCAGGCCAGGCCAGGCCCCACCAGGCTGGCCCCACCAGCCCAGGTCGGCCCAGGCCCCACCAACCCAGGCCGGCCCCGACCGCACCAGCCCAAGCCGACCCCGTCCCCACCTGCCCAGCCAGGCCCCAGCTCCACCAGTCCCAAAGAGGCCCAATAGAGTCCCAAACCAGCCACCCCAGCTCCCCAAAGCAGGCCCAAGCCCCCCCTGGCTCCCCTCAAGTGGGCCCAAGCCCCCCCAACCCCCAAAGCAGACCCAAGGCCCCCGCCCCCCCAAGCAGGCCCAAGGCCCCTTGGCCTCCAGGCAGGCCCCACCAGCTGCCCCGTGGCTCACGCTCCGTCCTCCCCTCGACTCGAGTCGCTGCTCTCTGTGCTGCCGCTCTCTCTGTCGGGGCCTGCCCCTCCATGCTGCTCCCAGTGCTCCACTCCTGCCGCTACCCCTGCTGCTGCTCCGCTGCTCTCCACGCTCCAATCCCAGTCCGGCCGCCTGCTCCCATGCCTCTGCCATGAGGTTTTGCCCTCCCGGAAGTTGCTTTTATACTACTTCCGGGAGGGAGCGAGAAGGGGCCAGACTCTCCCGGAAGTAGTGTAAAAGCAACTTCTGGGAGGGCAAAGCCTTGTGGCGGGGGGGGGGGGAGGCCAGCCTCCGCCCCCAGTACCAACCCAACCCAATGGGGGGTCAGGACCAAAAAAAATTTAAAAGACAGACTGTGGGACCAGCCCTCCCAGCAGGCCTGGCCCAACAGAAATCCTCCCGGTGGGTTGAATGGCAAATCCACCCCTGATTGGGAGGAACACAAACTGCTGGGAGAGGGAGAGTTCTGAAAACACCTGCTGACAGGATCAGTGGCTATCTCAGAACGATATGGAAAGGGGGGGAGGGCAATGCCGTTTGTTACTTGCTGCTCCCACCTTACCACAAGCCCCATTGGCTCTGTGCAGCCTAGCCCGTGGCCAGTTGCAGACTGCCAAGGCAATGTTCTGAGGAAAAGAGGGCTGGTGAGTGGGCAGGCTGGCTGCTAGTCCGAGCCTCTCCACCCTTCCTCATCTGACCCCCACCCCCCCGGGCCTGCCAGCCAGGTTTTTTCCCACCCAAACTCATCCGAACGCACCCAAATACGCCCAAACGTGCCCAAAGTGTTTGGGGGTTTGGGCGTTCGGTTCGGCTTTTCTGTTCAGCCGTCTGAACTGACTGAGTTCGGGACGAACCCCAAACTTCCGAACCGCATTCGCACATCCCTACAAAAAAACCCTTAATTCAGGCATTAGCTGTCACCATACAGTGACTGCATGATGAAGACTAAGGGTGTAGCCACACGAGCTGTGAGGGCCTGATCCTTCCTGTACGGCTCCATAGTTCATGGTTGCCATCCTGTGGGGTCATCGCAGGGAGCTGGGCAGATGGTTGCAAGGAAGACAGGAGGGCAAGCTGCTGCCGAAGCTGCCACCATAGCCAGGGCAGGCCATGGTGCCAGCCGCATGAGCAGCTGCCCTCATGAGCGGACGGTCTCTCTTCCCTGGCATGATCGAGATCCTGCCCTTGGCTGTAACATGGCCATGTGTAATGGGCAACAGTGCCCAATGCTCAAGGTCCCACAGTGGTTCTCCCTGAGTTGTGGGGCAAGCGCAGCCCAGGTACATGGGTTACCACGATTGGTCAGCCAAACCCCAGGCTGGGGTAATGCTGCTCTGTGATGCATCCTCAGGATTTTTCTGAGGATGCTTTGCATACAGCCAGCTGCTCCCCTGCCCCAGGGCAGGGAGAACATCTGACAGTGCCAGCCACATGATGCACTGAATTGTGTGGCCTGGCTTCCTGGAGTGGGGTAAGGCTACCCAAGAAGCGGTAGCCTCCCCATTCTAGCCCTTTTCACACAGACACTCTAACACTGATAAAATGGGTGTTACATTTTATTATAGATGTTGCAGGGCACCCACAGAGCACACCTGCAGCCCTGCAACATGTATAATATAATGTAACATCCATTTTATCAGTGTTAAAGTGTCTGTGTGAAAAGGGTCTCTGTCTCATGTTGCTTGACCCTAATTCAATTTAAGGTTTGTGCTCTCATGTTTATTCTCTAGGTGCTTTTAGAATCCACAGATGGTTCCCTCAATGTACTTTGTCCTCCCTTTCTCCTGCCCCATTTTAAAATTTGTAATAATTTTTTTTAATGGATTGTTTACATGGTTTTAAACTTTTGTGAAGCACTCCATAGGACATGTAAGGCAGAGGGGTGTGTGTGCTATATAAATAGGTTTATTTATTATTATTATTATTATTATTATTATTATTATTATTAGACTGAACTAATTTCTAAAGATTTTTTTCCTCACCCACAGGATTGTATCACCATGTCATGCAGAATGTGAAAATAGAATTTTAGTATGGAAATGTGAGAAAAACATACAATCTTGGGAAAAAGGCTATTTTTGTACAAAAATTGACTCTTGTGGTCATCTCAGAATTTATACTGTTTTCTTTAAAAAAAGAAACAAAATTGGTTATGTTTCTAGTTTGTGTAAGTAGTTTTCACATCACTAATGTATACTGAAACTGATATTGGTTACCATGTTGTGTTGCCTTAACTCAGGGTGATTTCAGATGTTACATTGGGGGCATTCACCCTGACTGAAACACAGTCAAACGCGGCCTGCGTTTGACTGTGGTGCACATCTGTTGGCTCTCCATCAGATGTGCACCACAGTCAAACGTGGGCCGCATTTGCATTCACCACACTTCTGGACCCCCGGATGCGAGGAGGTTGAGAAATGTGGTGAATGGACACCACGGCCGTGGTGAACGGAAAGTAACTTCTGGTTACTTACCGTTCACTGCAGTCCATGGCATTCACCCTCATCCATGGTTGCGGTTCCCATCGGGAAGGGGGAGGGCCGCCGGGGAATGCAGGGGACGGCATGCCACACTGCCCCCTCCGGGGGTGTGCGCCCCTTTAGACGTTACAGCCGGGCGCTTTCACCACGAGTCGTGGGGTGGTTCAGACTACGGCCAGGGGCAAAGGGGGGAACATCTGTTGGCTCCCTCGTTCACCCCCGGCCGTGGTCCGAACCACCCCATGGCCCGTGGTGAAAGCGGCCGGCCGTAACATCTGAAATCACCATCAGATTCCATATACAGCAGTGTTAAATGACACCAGTATATTTGGGGTAATTTCCCACTTTCACTAAATTGTTAAGCAGACATATATGAGCTATTCTTCTGAATACTCTTAAGAATTTTTGGTAACTTTAATAATGGCGTGAAGCATTTATTTTGTCAGCTTCCTCATTATGTCCTCCCCAGGACAAAGACATATTTCAGTCTATCAAAAAGAATGGAAATATCTTAATATTTACTACTTGACAAAGGGTGTACAAGTAAATAGATGTGATGGTGGCCTGTGTTGGCCCACTGTGTCCTGCACTGGTCCGGGACTCACCCACTTACCTTTTTAACCCACTGCCAGATGTTGGCCTGCAGCTGACCTAGAACAGGTAGGCGGCTGGTGTGGGATGTGCCCAGGGCCCAATCCTGAGTGACCATTCCAGGCAAAAGGCTGCCCATGCGGTCAATGTATGTTTGATGGTTTGATGCCCCTACCCACTTGACGGAGGTGTGGCTTTAGTTCCCTGCCCTGGGGAGGCACCTTGCGTCTATTTTCACCCAAAGTCTTGAGAATAATGCATGGAGGGTGGAGGTCACTGTACCTGGCATATCATTAGTGATAGGACACATCTGTATTGATACTTCAGCTTGGTAAATCAGTTAAAAGTTGTCTGGTGTGCATAAGAGCAAAATCACATTGGAGTAAATTCAGTCATTCTCAACATTTTTGCCTGTATGACTACATTTGGAGACACAAGTGTACAAACACATGACCACAGACTTCAACAAAGACATTTAAAGTATATTAAATATAAGTTGTGATTGGCTGAAACCCTTTCAAGCTGACCTTAATTTGAGAACCTCTGTTAGGAAGTTGGAAACAGTCAATTTAAAACTTGCTCAGGGGAACTTTTTGCCACCCCAAAACAAATACATAAGTAAGAATGACTAGGCTCATTACCGAAAGTGGTGGTTTAATTGAAACTTTAAGACATAACCTTTCAGAAAATTGCCTTCTGTTTTTCTCTTCAGAAAAATGTATATCCCATGCCAATACATTGTGTTGTAGCACATAACGTCTACTTGTGTCGATCACATCTAATGGAAGGTAATAATATGTGACTGCTATAATGTGATGGGTTGGAGCCAGGGGAACTTTAACCCAAAAGAAATGTGATTTCTTGGAAACAGAGCTTAAGCAAAAGTGTTGTCAATCAAACAAACCACAAAAGCTGGCTATAGAGCAACACAATGAGCTGGCAGTTGGTAACACACTGGGCAAGATCTGCAGATGGTTCTAATAACTATGACAGAACTCAAGAGGTGAGGCTCACAAAAGCTACATTTGCAAGAAAAGAGTGATTGTTTAAAAATTCCATCTGTGTATAGTCACGTATTCAAGACAAAGTTCTCTTTCTTTTAGAAAAGATGAACATATTTTGAGTTTTGAATTATGCAAATAGACAAAAAAAATTGTTTACAGCATCTTTGTAGAAAATAACATCAGATTATATTTAATGTTCTTGGTCATCATTTGCCATGAATAAACTTGAAATGACATGTCATGAATAATTTTTCAAATTTATTTTGTTATTACACTTACCTTTTTCAGAGCAATCATGTTCAATGAAAGTTGGGTTAGCGGAGCCTTTTGCAAACCTATTTAAGATATGGAAGCATTCTTGCTACATGAAATTGAATGAAATCCTGACCCCACAAAAGTCAATGAAAGCTTTTTTATCAACTTTATTGAGGCCAGACTTCACCCTCTGCACTTTGCCAAAAGTAGCATGTTATTTAGCCAGCACTGGACAGTGATGCTATTGACAGTGTCAGGTCATACTGTACCTTCCTTTTCCTACCTCTAAAAAATCAAAAGATCCAACAAAGGTTGCTGTGAAACAATGAGAGGCTCAGTTGTCTGCTATGCTTTATATCCAATGGAAGGAATACAGAAATATAACTGGTCAGAAAAAATACAGATTTCCTCCACATTCCAACATTTTTTGTATAATTGCTAACAAAAATATTTGAAAATTTCATGAGGAGGGAGCTCTATTCATGCCTACCAGACTACTGGAGGGACCATCACCATACCCTACTGAGTGGTCATTAAAATCGAAGGATTAGAACTGAGGATTAATCTTTAGGATTAGAATGATATGCTCGGCGCAATGACTGCTTTCAAAGAACTCAATCTTCCAGGACTGGATATCATAGGAAGCTGATCACTGCTCTGATCTGGGTGCAGCATGATTGTCTGGATTCCTGATGATTGAATGATCCTCCCTTATCCTGTGCATAGAAACATTCCACACAAGAATTTAATATAGGATGAAAGGGAAAGACTGTTGATGAGGGGATTATTGTGTTCCAGCATTCTTGGTATTTCAGAAATAACTGGCAGTCTCCTTGGCTAAAAACAGGTTTAAAACAAGCAGGCAAAATTATTCTGCTCCCGGGTCAAACTATTTAACCAACACTAGCCTTCTCCAGACTTCCTCCTGCCTCCTAGTGGTGTCTTCTGATGGATGTGAGAACTTGACACCTCCGAAGCTGCTACAGAGGTGCACCCTGACATCCACCCATGTCCAGCTCCATCTGGGTCCATTTTAAATGGACCCAGTAGTTGCCATGGCTTACAGTTCACCCATTCAGTGCCCCCTCCTCCAAACCAGGTGGGTCGCTCCATACTCTAGGCTGCCACCCGCAGCTCTATGGGATTGCCCAGGGCAACTGCCAACTGAGACCAGAGCTGTAGTGGCCATCCGCCCAGCAGATGAACAGCAGCTCTGCCTCTGGCTGGTGCCTCAGGTTTGGGCGGTCCGCTCTGCTAGAGGTGCTTCGGGGTGTTCTGGAGCACCACAAGCAGGGCTGGGGTGGAGAAGGTGGCACATACTCCACGTCTACTCTGCCTGCACATCTGGTGGCCCACCTTTCCCTTTGAAGCCCAGATTAAATGCTTCCAAACGAATCAAACGCCTGCCAGCATGACTAAATGGTGAGGTGAAGGAGGCTGTTAGAGCCAAAAAGGCATCCTTTAAAAAATGGAAAGCTACTTCTAATGAGGAAAATAGGAAAAAGCATAAGCCCTGGCAAATTAGATGTAAACTGTTAATGAGGTAGGTCAATTAAGAATTTGAAGAGACTTGCTAATGAGGCAAAAGCTAATAATAAAAATTTTAAAAAGTACACCAGAAGGAAAAGGCCTGCTAGAGAGTCAGTTGAACCATTTGATTACTAAAGAGTAAAAGGAGCACCCAGGGATAAGACCATTTCAAAGAGGCTGAATGAATACTTTTCTTTGGTCTTCATTGCAGAAGATGTTGGGGAGATATGCATGCCGGAACTGTTCTATGTAGGTGATGAATTAGAAAAGCTGTCACAGATCAACGTGATTCTGGAAGAGGTACTAGAGAAAATTGACAAACTAAGTAGTAATAAATCACTGGGACCAGATGGTTTGTACCTCAGAGGGAACTCAAATATAAAATTGCAGACCTACTTTTGTAACCTATCGCTAAAATCTGTCACTGTACCTGGAGACTGGAGGATAGCGAATGTAACACCAATATTTAAAAAGGGCTCCAGATTTCCAGATCCTGGAAATTACACAGCTTGACATTTGTGCCAGGCAAAATGGTGGAAACTATTATTAAAAACAGAATCATGGGGCATATTGATAAACATGACTTAATGGGGAAGAGTCAACATGAATTTAGCAAACGTAAGTCATGCCTCACTAATCTATTGGAATTTTTTGAGGGTGTGAACAAGCAATGTGGATTTGGGGGAGGGGGGCGCTGATATAGTGTATCTGGATTTTTAGAAAGCGTTTGATAAGTTCTCTCATGAGAGACTCCTGAAAAAAATTTGAAGTCATGGGATACAAGGCAGTGTCCTATTGTGGATAGGTAACTGGTTAAAAGATAGGAAACAAAGAATAGGACTAAATGGTCAGTTTTCACAATGGGGAGAAATAATAGTGGAGTGCCCCAGGGATCTGTACTTGAACCGGTCTTTTATCTGTACTTGGACCAGTGTTGTTTAATGTATTTATCAATAATCAGGAAAGGGGAGTAAAGAGTGAGGTGATCAAATTTGCAGACAACATCAAGTTATTCAAGGTAGTCAAAAATAAGTGGACTGTGAAGAATTGCAGGGGATCTTGCTAGACTGGATAACTGGGCTGATGAAATTTAAATGACTGATGAAATTTAATGTGGACAAGTGCAACCTGATGCACAAAAGGAAAAACAATCCAAACTTTTTGTACACAATGCTGAGTTCTAAATTAGGGGTTACTACTCAGGAAAAGGACCTTGGAGTCATTGGCCACAATCCCAAGCGGGATCTGCACAGGATCCGCAGGGGTTCCACGTGATACAATGTGTCTTCAATGGACATGCACACACTTCACTCGAATGTGCATGTTGTGCATAGGTTGTGTGCAGCACACGAGGGGACAAATGCAAAGTGATGCACATAGGGAAAAATAATCCAAACTATGAGTACACAATGCTGGGTACTAAGCTTGGAGTTATCACTCAGGAAAAAGATCTGGGAGTGATTGTGGACAATACACTGAAATCCTCAGCTCAGTGTGCAGCAGCAGTCAAAAAAGCAAACAGAATTTTAGGAGTTATTCGCAAAGTGATAGAGAATAAAACTGAGGATGTCATAATGCCTCTATACAAATGGATGGTGCAATTGCACCTGGAATATTGTGTGTATTTCTGGTCGCCTCATCTCAAAAAAGACATAGCTGAACTAGAAAAGGTACAGAGAAGGGCAACGAGAATGATAAAGGGTATGGAAATGCTTCCGTAAAAAGAGAGTCTTGACAAACTGGGTCTCTTCAGCATAGAGAAGACATAGAAGGGACATGATAGAGGTTTATAAAATCTTGAGTGGTGAGAAACGAGTAGATAGGGAATGGTTATTTATTTATTTATTTATTTATTTAATTCCATTTATATGCCACCCCCTATGCGTATGGCATCTCGGGGCAGCTTCCAACATAAAATAAACAATTTATCACAATATATAAAAAGTATAAAAATCTACACAACTATTTAAAACAATTTTAAAATACCCCCATACAAAGATTTAGCCCACCCTCCCCTCCAAAGGCCTGGGAGAACAGCCATGTTTTGGAGGCTCGACAGAAGGCCAGAAGACTTGGGGCCAGTTGTGCTTCCTCTGGGAGGGAGTTCCACAGCCGGGCCCCAGCCACCGAGAACGCCCTCTCCATTGTAGCCCCCCGCTTTACACGGGGGACCTCCAAGAAGGTGGACCGGAGAGTCCATCCTGAGTCACGGAGGGTGACTCATGACTCACAGAGGGTGACTATATGAGAGGGTACTATATACCCTCTCATATAGTACTAGAACTAGGGTACACTCCATGAAACTAGCTGCTGGCAGATTTAACACAAGTAAAAGGAAAAACTTTTTCACTCAACACATAATTAACTTATGGAATTTGTTGCCAGAGTACATTGTCAAGGCCAGAAGTATAGCTGGGTTTAAAAAAAGGACTTGATATATTCTTGGAGAGTAGGTCCATTAATGACTATTAACCATGTAGCTTATGGGATTTACTTCTTACTGTTAGGATCTGGGAGTGAAGAACGGGGAATGGATTGCCCATTGTGACTTGGTTCTTCTCCCATGTGATTGAGATTGGCCACTGTCGGAAGACAGGATGCTGGGTGTGATGGACCATTGGTCTGACTCAGTATGGCACTACTTATGTTCTTAAGGGATTGGCCCTAGCAATCCCAGTACTGTGATTGGCCACAGAACATTCAATAAATTGAAATCCTCAGTTTAGAATGCTGCGGCGGACAAAAAAGCAAACTGAATGTTAAAGAAGTATTCATAAAGAGATAGAGAATAAAACTGAAAATATCATAATGCCACTATATAAATCTATGGTGCAACCCACCTTGAATATTGTGTACAGTTCTGCTCACCCCATCTCTAAAAAGATATAGTAGAAATGGGTATGGAACAACTCTCCTCTGAAGAGATCCAAGACCCTCCCAATCCCCATGCCGTCACTTACCATTATCTGGAACCCTCTTTATTTTTGTGCTCTCCTTGGCTGCCTGTAGTTTTCTAGGGTAGGCTCCCAGTCCCCAGACAAAATAGGACTTAAGTCTTCATTGGGCCTCAAGAACCTCCTACTGAAGTCAATTATTCAATTATATTTATTTTGGCGTGACCAAAGGTCTTTGCCTGAAAGACAGCAAACCTACTGAAGTCTGAAGTCCTAATGCGTCTTGAAGTGCACTGGTGGTGGGGATAGGGCATTCTGTTGCTGTTATTGAGGTCTCACAGCTTGGGTTCTGGAGGCGTCCAGACACAGAGGGACTTCAGAAAGCAGTAGGCATCCATAGAACCCCATTGTAGACTGAGGTCGCAATGCATCTAGAGGCACAGTGATGGGTGGAAAATTGCATTATCAAATCAAATCAAAATTCTTTATTAGTCGTGACCATAGGTCTTGACCAGGGCAAAAAAATATATTTAAACAATAATTTTAAAAAACAAACTACCAAAATATGAACAATCAATTTGAAGCGCTATATAAACAAGCACATCAAATTAAACAAATCAAAATTAAAATGAGGTGCCAATTTCACTATACGAGTATGTCAACAAACAATTTCTGGGAAATACTAAATATTTACAGTCAATCTATATCTCTTCAGTTCTCATCATAGGGTATTTTCAGATGTTATGAGATCACACTCAACCACGTTGAACCACGCTCAATCCCACAGTGGGGCCAAAGGGCCTTGAACGACTGGTCGGCACGCGCCAGATGTTCATCACGCTCAATACCCACATGGAATCAATTTCAACCACGCTTCCCGGGCTAGCCAGGGGAATATCCCGGGAAGCGTGGTCAAACAGACCCCCACCGGGAACCAACGAAAAGTAATGTCTGGACGCCAATCCCCGGGCGGAACCAAACGAAACGAGCCCCAGGCATGCAGCGTCGCTGCCGGGCAACGGGCAACAACACAACCACCGGAGGGAGATTTAAAGCAAAATCAGCAGCAAGCAAGCGTGGCGGGATGGAGCGAGGAGGGAGGTGGAAGAGAGCGGAGGCAGAGAAAGCAACACAGGTGGTGGAGGAGGCGGAGGAGGTGGAGGCAGGGGAAGCAATGCAGGTGGAGGGGGCACAGGTGGAGGAGGGGGGCACATGGGTGCACCCGACCAGGGAGGCGGCCCAGGCACAACACCCACAGCCGCAGCTGGGTCACGACGCCCCGGGGACAGCAACCGGAACGGGCCCGGAGGAGGCACCCAGGAAAAGGGTAAGGGCAACCAAGGGGAGGGGAACAGGGGGCAAAGGAGACCCCAGGGGACCAGGAGGGGGGCAGGGGTGCCCCGTGAGGGGGCCCCACTGGCACCCACTCAACCACTCCCCCCCTACCCTCCCCCCAGACATGGAAAACGGCCCAGGCGGACGAGCCCCAGGAGGGGGTACAAGGCCTTCCGAGACAACAACAGGCGCTCCGGACAAGGGGCCCGCCCCACCCCCTACTATGATGCCCTGGACCGCATCCTTCATATGAAGGGCTTCATAGACGCCCCAAGGCTCGTGGGCACCGCTGTGGTCCAGGGCAGGGAGCGGGCCGAGGTACCCCCTCGCCTCACCTCCTGCCCGCTAGACATGAGCTCCGGGGTCCCCCACCCCCAGGAGGACCGCCCGGGCATGGCAGAAACCTGAAGGGCCCCCCCCTGGCAGCAGCCCAGAGAGCACCTAACCCTGGCCTGGCCAAGCTGAGTCAGAGGCCGGCACCCTCACCACCCACAGCCAGTGGTCCCTGGGGGCGCACTCCCAAGTCGAGACGCCAGCCTCAGAGGGCTCCGAGATGGATGTCGAGGGTAAGTGCACCTCCAGGACAGGGGGGGGCAAGGGCAGGGGGCGGTGGGGGTAGGGGGCAGGGGGCGCCCTGGGCCACGTCTCAGCCCCCACACCTGCTAGGCACGTGAGGGCCCAGTTACAGTGCCCACAAGCACCCCCCATCACCCACAGTCCCCTCCCTTGCCCGCAGGGCATGTGGAGCCCCGGGAATGGACCCTTGAGACAGAGCAGCCGGCTGAGGAGGAGACCGGAGAACAGCTGCCACAACCAGGTGAGGCAGACGCGGCGGGAGGGAGGGCACCCCGGGAAGCAGGGCAGGGGGCCCCGGGTGGGTGGTGGGGATGTGAGGGGCTGGGGGCTGGGGCCCAGGGGCCGGAGGGCCCCTGCCCCATCCTGGGCAGGGGACAGGGGATGGCTCTGGCCCACTCTCCTGTTCCCACAGGGCAACCCCCGCACACGCCACCTCCACAGCCCGTGGCCCCAGCGCAACACATGTGGGAGTACCGGGCATGGGTCCACAGGCACAGGGAGGAACAGGCAGAGGACATCAACCGGCAGGCAGAGGAACAGGGGGAGTGCATGATAGAGGCCGTGGCCTGCATGGAGGCGGCCATTGAGCGGTCCCTGGAGCGGGCCGAGGAGAGGGACAGGAGGCTAGAGGCGGAGGTGCACCTGGAGCTGAGGCGGGAGCTCAGGGAGCACAACCGGCAGCAGGAGGTTCTCCGGGGCCTCCGGAAGGACATCCAGGCCATGGTGCGGGAGCACAGTGCAAAAATGGACCGGTCCCACAACATCGGGACCTCCCTGCTCCTGCATGCCAGCATGATGTGCGCTTATGTGCTGGCAGGCGCACCCCTGGGCACCGTGCCTGGCCAGGTCCCCATGCCGGGCCCCTTGGTGCCCCCGGCCCCTGCCCAGGCGCCCCTGCCACCCCCCCACCCCCAGGGCCCACGCATGCGGCTCCTGGTGCCCCCAGCATTCCGGAGGGTGCAGCCCCCCGGGGAATGACCAGGGCTCAGGGCACCCTCTCCCCACCACCACCCACCCCCCTTCAGGGACAAGGGCTGGCCCAGGACACTGGAGGGGACATGGACAGCAGCAGGGAGGAGAGCTCCCAGAGCTCCATGGGCCCCAATGGGCGCTCGCGGGGATGACCAAGGAAACGAGGGGGGATAGTGGGAAGGGGGGGAGGGGGAGGCTGACATGATGGGGGGTGATGGAAGGGGACAGGGCTATTGAGGTGGGGTGGGGGCACCGGGTGATTGTGTACACAGTGAGGGAAATAAAGGCTGCTGTCACTTGGTAGGCTCGCAATCCAGTTTGTGGGACACAGGGCTGAGGGCCCATGTGTGCTGGGGCATGGCCAAGGAACTGGGAGTGGGGCCCCCAGGGGTGGGAATGCCCTCACAATGGGCCCCCCGAGGCGATGTGGCTCACCAGGGCGTTCCAGATCCGTTTGGCGTAACGGTACTCCCTGGGGTTCCCTGTGTTCACATACAGGGGCACGGGACCGGGGGGCCGGTGGGGTTCGGGGTACTCCAGGGCCACCCCCTCAGTCTCGCAGACATTGTGCAGCATGCAGCAGGCACCAATCACCAGGGCCGAGGTCGTGACGGTGTAATCCAGCCGCCCAGCTAGACTCCTCCAGCGCTGCTTGAGGGCCCCGAAGGCATGCTCCACCACGGTCCGGCTGGAACTCAGACGGGTATTGTATACCACCTCCGCAGGGGTGCTCGGGACAGGGTAGACCTTCATCAGCCAGTGGGTGAGGGGGTAGGTGGGGTCCCCCAGAATTCAGGGGGGCATGGGGACCCCCTCAATCCACCTCATGCCCATGGCCGCGAAGTCCCCCTAGAACATGCGGGCATAGAAGGGGGAGATGGTCATGATCCTGGCATCGTGACTCCGGCTGGAGTTGCCCGTGTAGATGTCAATGAACCGGCCCCGGTGATCCACGACCCCCTGCAGGTGCAGGGAGTAGTATCCGTGCCGGTTCACATACTCCAGGGCCTCCCCCACGGCCGGGAGCAGGATCTCGATGTGGGTGCCGTCCATGGCTCCGATGCAGTTGGGGAAGCCCCCGGCCACGAAGCCCGCATTCACGGTGCCCTGGTCCAAGAGCTGGATGGTTCTGTCCAGAAGCACGCCCTCCACCGCCTCGCACACATCACGCAGGATGCAGGCGACCGTGCTGAGCCCCACCCCGAAGTGCTGGGACACGGACCGGCACGAGTCGGGTGTTGCGTGGGCCCAGACCCCAATGGCCACCCGCTGGACCATGGGGATGGGC
>QEPC01006094.1:396477-408743 GCA_003113815.1 Sphenodon punctatus | reverse complement strand
TCATGCAGTGTGTGCCGCTGCGGGTCCGCTGTGTGTGTGTGTGTGTGTGTGTGTGTGTGTGTGTGTGTGTGTGTTGCCTGTCAGCCTGTTCTCCCTCTTCCCCCCTCCCTTCCCCTTTCCCTTGTGTGGGCGTTCCCTTGTGTGCCTTTTGGCTTCGTTTGCCCTCAGGCAGCCATGTCTGTGTCCCGCCCCTGCCAGGTGCCTTCTGGGCATTTTGACCACGGCGGGGGGTCGGCTGCATGTCTGTTGTGCTGCCCCGGTCCGTGATGGTTCGGCCCAGTTCCCGGCCGTGGTCCCAGTCCTGTCACGTCTGTTTGCATCGTTTTTCCACCCTGGCCCGTGGTTGTGATGTTCACCCCCCCTGGGGGTTCACTGTGGTGAACCGCCCGCCCGTAACGTCTGAAATCACCCATTGTTTCTCATTTGCCTTGACTAAACTATTGTGCCTTTCTATCATTAATGCACGTGCTAGGTTTGCCACAGTTCAGATAACATAATCCTGAGAATTTGCCAGTAAGGACAGTTTTAATTGAGTATCCCATTGGGCTTTACCCTCAATAAGTGGTTTGAGAAATTTCTGTCTTGAATTTTCTGTAAGGGGACAACTAAATAGGTAGTATGGCAGATCGTTTATATAAGCAGGAGAGAATAAACAGCGCCGAAGCTCATACGGGATATGTTTATATCTCCCCTCTAACACCGTAGATTGCATCATCTGAAAACGGAGCAAAGTAAATGCTCTCCAGATTGTAAAGTTGCTCAGTACTTTTAAATATCGTTCTAACTGATGTTGACTTTTGAGCTTACTATACCAAGGGGAAGTTTTAACCATTTCAGTTGCAGCTAAATCCTTTTGGATGAACACATACCTTAAATTATTTGCCATGATTAGTTTAATTTTTGCTTTACGCAAACCAAACAAAAAATTCAAAGAAAATCCAACTTAATTTGCTATGCATTTCAGGTTTTCCTGCCACGGGAATTTATTATCAGAGTTAACCAAAATTGGGGTAACCGCTGTTCCGTCATAGTTAGTTAGTATTCTCAACCAATAGAGAATAGGTCTTAGACTTATTTTAATTTTACTGGCAAGATCCCAGTTTCTGTTCTTAGCATACATGCAGAAGTACTTTTAGGTACACCCAAAACAACTGTAAGAAGTTTATTTTGAAGACCATCTTGTTCTGTTTGGGCCTAGCTACCCCATATCTCGGCTCCGTAAAGAGCTTTTGGTACATCTTATGTTGTAACAAAAATTGCATTATGTTGCTGCGGAGTTCTGTTGCTGTGGAGGTCCCACCGCTGGTGTTTTGGAGACATCAGATAAGGTGGGACCTTAACACTTGTTTGCCTAAAGAACCCCAATGGAGTGTGAGGTCCCACTGTGTCTAGATACACAGGGGTGGGGGGATATCGCTGTTGAGGTCATTTGCTGTTCAAGTCCCACAGCTGGTCTTCTGGAGGCGTCCAGACACAGTGTGACTTCAGGCTTCAGTGGACCTGTAGAACCCCACTAAAGCCTAAAGTCAAATACTGCATCTTGAGGTGCAGTGGTGGAGAGGGCCAGTTGCTGTTGAGCTCCTTATGGCTAGAGTTCTGGAGCCCACATGAATTGTTGGGGGTGCCCCAACACTTTATGACATCCCACAGCCATGGGCCTTCCCCTGCCCCCAAGAAGAGGTTCCACTCTCCCAATGCCCTCTGTACCTCTTCTTGGGGGCAGGTGGGTTTAAAATATAAAAACCGCCTACTCTTAATCTAACTGTAACTAACTACCTTTAAACAACAATAGCATTAGCAATTTTTTTAAAAAAACCTGTAACTTAGAACTGTTTAATTCAGGGGTGGGGAACCTTTTCTATACTGGGAGCCACACAGAAAATTAGTACTAGCTCTGAGGGGCACATAGAGTTTGGGACTGGGGGTGCTTAATGGGTATATTCAAGAAAAGGAGGACCCAGATCATGGATGTGTGGTATGGATCTGTCCCCTACACTTGTGTGCATGCTCTCCTCTCTGCCCCATTATCCTGAGCTCTGTTTTTCAGTGCTTGAGGATAGAGACTGGATCCAGGGGCTGGATCCAGGCGATGGAAAGGGGCCACATAAAAACTTGCTGAGGGCAGCGTTTGGCCCCCAGGCTTGAGGTTCCCCACCCCTGGTTTAACTTAAGACATAACTTTTTAACTGAACCTTTTAAAAAAAAATTAATGTAGCTTTTTAACTTAAAACATGTAAGGAACTACACTAATCTTAAAACATTTAAAAACCTGTAACTTACAACTGTTAAGACATAACAACTTTTTAACTCAACTTTTTTTAACTTAACTTAAGAAGGAACCACACTTATCTTAAATATGGGGTTTTCTCTGCTGGCTCTCATCCTCACACCAGCAGCTGCCAGAAATGCCTCCCTCCACCTTGTGTGCCATCACGTGGTGCCTTTGGAAGCTGGGTTTAGTTGTAGTGGTGATTCTGCAGCACCATTGGTCTTCCTTCCTCTCTGTGATCTGTCCTCATATCCCAGGGCAGCAGGCTGTCCTCCTCGTTGCGCTCGCCAAAGAAAGCAGCAGCAACTCTGGTCTCCTCTGCCTTGTGTGTTGTCAGTTCTGTTGGTGGCGGTGCCTTCTTTTCCTGTTTGTGTGGTCCAGTCTCCGTGTTGGCATCGGTGTCCCTGTAATGGAACTGAGACCATGCAGGCCAGGTTGAAACTGAAGGTCTCCAAAACAGGTTGTTTTATTTTCTGGTCTCCTCGCCTTCTAGTCCTCTTGCAATAGCAGCAGCAACTCCGGTCTCCTCCGCCTTGTGTGTTGTCAGTTCTCTTGGTGGTGGTGCCTTCTTTTCCTGTTTGTGTGGTCCAGCCTCCATGTTGGCATCGGTGTCCCTGTAATGGAACTGAGACCATGCAGGCCAGGCTGAAACTGAAGTTCTCCAAAACAGGTTGCTTTATTTTCTGGTCTCCTTTCCTTCTAGTCCTCATGCAATAGCAGCAGCAACTCCGGTCTCCTCCACCTTGTGTGTTGTCAGTTGAGTTGCTAGCGGTGCCTTCTTTTTCTGTTTGCATGTTGCTTCATCCATGTTGGCATGGGTCTCCCTTTAAGGACAAAGACCATACAGGTTGGAGCTGGATGGATGCAAAACAGGTCTTCTCATTGTGCAGGTCTCCCCTTCTTCTAGGCTTCATGCAGTTGAGAGTCCAGAATAGATCCTCTTCAGGTCTGCTCAATGTCTGTACTCGAACTTTGCTTGGCATTCTTTGCACTGTGCAAACAGATCTATTGTTTTGTTGTTGAAGTCTGGAATTTCCTTGATCATGGATTGCTCAACAGACAGCATTGTAGAGCATTCAGAAGGTCCTCTATCATGATACTTCTCAGAAAGGCTTTAATTCTTTTTAGAGTTGAGAAGCTTCATTCCGCTTCAACAGTTGTAAGAGATGTTGTCATCACAATCTTCAGCTATTTAACCACCTCTGAAAATGATTTGTCCAAATTGTCCTCTGTCAACACAGGAAGTAATGCCAAGGCATCTTTGGCGGAATGGAATTCTGACCTGCCATGCAAAGTCCCAAGCTCACTCCTCAGTCTGTCTCTCTCCAGCATTGGGTAGGCTTCCATTGCCACAGTAAATGCTTGGATGGGAAAGCATTGTCTGTGTCTTTGAGCAAAGTCCCCTGCACCATAGTTGCACTCTCTATATTTTTCATGAATTGAAATTTGTCATGTGCATGAAACATTATCATATTACACACTTCCACAGCGATCTGTTCTAGCGTGTCCATGCTAGGTGCACTTCTGCCTATCCGATCATTCTCTGGCAGCTCTCAGCGCAGGGTTCCAATGGAGTCCCTCACTTTATTGATGGCTTTTACGAAGTCTGCAGTATATCTTTGAATACCTATAGAGTAAAAAAAATAATTTTTGAACTCCTTGTAAAGTATGTCCACGTGTGGCATGATTCTGTGGAACAAGGACAAGAAATAGAGGAACTGCTTGTCAGATTTCAGCATGTTCATGTATGACCTGGCCTCAATACCAGTCTTGGCATCATGACTATCTAGTCATATTTGATCAAAGCACTCGACCAGATCTTCTCTGTGCTCATAGATGACCTTGACTGTCCATACACTGAAGTTCCAGAGTGTTTTAGTTACTTTGGGGAACCTTCTCTTCACCACCGCATCCAGAACTTCAGTCCTTTTTGGAGACAAACTGAAGAAAGCAGGAATACCAGACAGACTTTGAAAGAAAATCCTTACTTGCCTTATTTGGGATACGGCTTGCTGCATAATAAGGTTCAGCTGATGGGCAAAACAGCGAATGAAGTGTGCATTTGGGTATACATCCCTTATCTTCTTCTGGACTCCACCATGCTCTCCACACATCATGTTTGCTCCATTGTAGCTCTGAGCTCTGAGTTTCTGTTTGTCAGAGTCCCTTGGGAGAGCAGCACTAAGATTTTCAAGCAAGGATTCAGTGATTATTTCTGCACAGGAGTCTGTCAAGTGTGTGAAGCTGAAAAAACATTTCACGGTTGAACCCCTGTCATTGATGTATCAGAAAATCATGACAGACTAGCAGATGGTTGAGACATCAGTGATGTCATCAGCTTCAATAGCCACAAAATCTGCATTTTTAATTTAATTAATTATGTAGTCACGAGCAAGTTCCAGCATGCAGTCTAGGAGTTGGTTCTGCACAGTTTTCAAAACTTCCTTGAAGACAGTTGCAGGCTTCAAATGCTGCTGTAGTGTACTGTCAGCTGAGGCAAGTAAATCCACAGCACCTCAAAAAACTTCTGGATTGACAGATACCTTGCTTTCATCATGTCCACACAGTGCCAATTCAAAGGAACCACAGAACTTTATGCAGTCAATTATTCTGAAGAGCACCTAGTGGTTGTGATCAATGTCTTCATTTTGCCTCTGTAGGTTCTGTTAAAAATGAGATGAAAAATGGGGATTTGGTACTAGCAGCACTTTATTTATTTATTTATTTATTTATTTATTTCGCTATTCTTTTACCCCGCTCACAGAGCAGGTCGGAGCAGCTTACAAAATATACAACAATAACAACAATAATAACAATAACAACAACAATAATAATAGTCTTCTGGTAGGACTGGACCACCGGGAGCATATTACACCAGTGCTCCACGGTGCTCTCTGCACTGGCTGCCGGTGGTTTTCAGGGCCCGATTCAAGGTGTTGGTTTTGGCCTATAAAGCCCTAAATGGCCTAGGCCCTACCTATCTGTGGGACCGCCTCACTGTCATGTATTTCCTATTATAAGCATATATTTTTGGCCATCTGTGTTCCTAATGTATTAATTTTGAGTTTCTATATGTTAACTTTTTGTTTAAAGTATTGGATTTGTATTTTGCAGCATTGATTTCTAAAATCAGCTTGGTCTGTGATTAGCTTGGTCTTGGCTTGGGCCCCTTTAGTCTGCATTCCATTAGGTTTTTTCTAAACTGAATGAACTTTTCACATATTGAAGAAAACATAGACAGAAGGCTATATGTGGGAGGCATCAAAGGGCCTTACCAGCCTAAGTGTCTAGATACTTATCAGTTAAGTGTCTAAATGATGAATGATCCAGCCATAAAACATCTCCAAACTGAGAAGGAAGATTTAAGTTAGTTTTTTCTAGTCAACATATCTATTTTAATTAATAGTTAAAAACCTTGAAGCTGTGGTCAGTCTCTCTGTAATCTGACAATTATCTTTTATTGAAATATGAGATTTTGTTCAAACCTTGAAGGAAATTTACACTTTCTTTACTTGCTCAGAATTAAGAGAGTCAATTAGAATCCAGTGTATTTCCTTGCTAACTGATGTCAGCAATGTCAGCAATGTCAGTCCTTAGGAATGTGAGCCTCCCATTCAGGCAAGCTTAAGAAGGGAGACAAGAGCTTTGCTCTTTAGACTGAGATTCCACACCTCATGTTGAAGTTTCTTTCTCACCAACATCTTGGCAGACAAAGGGAAGAACTGGGAAGAATGTAATGTATTACTTTTGATATCTTTGAGCCAATGAATTGAGCATATGTTAAGCTTTTAGAAGCTTTTTTCTTAAAATAGAGATGTTTTAAGATCATGTAATTTTGATTGGTTATCCATGCTATTCTATGTAAACTACTGATGTTCTCTATTTATATTTAAGTAAACTATGCTCATATTTTTAATATATTCTAAAGTCTCATATTCCATTTATTTATAAATATATTGTCATTTTACAATACTTGCTTTGCTAGCCTGGCCTCAAAGTAAAGTGTAAACTCATTTTATACAATTAGGAGAAAAAGGCCCAATCCAGTATGATTAGTTCATCTGGAAAACTTAGCCTTCTTTCCTTTTGTTAAAAAGAGAACACAACACGACATCACTCCCCGGGTGCTGGACCAACCCCTGTGGTCATCGAAGGGTGCCCTGCTCATGGTCCCTCGAGTCTTCCAGGGGGCCACGCAGGGGAGGGCATTCTCAGTGGCCACACCACAGCTGTGGAATTCCCTTCTGGTGGCAGCCCATTTGGTCCTGGATCTCTCCTCTTTTTGGGGAAGTTGTAAGACCTGGCTATTCTGCCAGGCATTTGGTGGGGAAGCTGGGTGAGGGGGTGGCTGTTGGGTAGGGTTTATTTTTCTTTTTCTTTTTGTCCTACTTTTTGTTGTATTTAAATTGTTTTAATGTTTGTTTGTGAATTGTAAGCCGCCCCGAGCTGCCTGTGGCAGGAGGGTGGGGTAGCAAAACTTTAAATATAAATAAATAAATAAATAAATAGAAGAAACACACAATATACAATTTTAAATTCATTAAAATGCTAAAAGTATACAAAAAGGGCAGAACTCCCCCCCTCCCCAACCCACTCTACCCGTCTCCCTCTCCAGAGAACTGGTGGAACAACCAAGTCTTGCACTGTCTTTGGAAAGAGGGGAGATCCAGGGCCAAGCAGGCCTCCATTGGGAGGGAATTCCACAGACTAGGAGCAGCCACCAAGAATGCCCTCCCCATCCTCACCACCTGGGAAACCTGGGAGACTTTGAGTCGGGCATCCCCAGCTGACCGCAGGGGCCACAATATGATCTGGGGCCTGAGGTGGTCCCACAGGTGAGCTGGGCCATTTAGGGCTTTGTAGGTCTTTACCAACACCTTGAATTGGGCCCAGAAGATACTAGGCAGCCAGTGCAGGGAACAGAGCACTGGTGTAATGTGCTCATGGTGACTTGTTCCCGTTAAGAGATGGGATGCTGTATTCTGCACCAACTGCAACTTCTGGACTGTCCGTAAGGGCATCCCCACATAGAGTGCATTACTGTAGTCTAATCTAGAGGTAATAAAGGCATGAATGATGGCCCTGCCCACCAACATCACCTCTGTCTTGTCGAAATTCAACTTCAGATGACTCGACCTCATTCAGACCCCCACAGCCGCCAGGCACTGGGTGAGCACCGAGACTGACAGGTCTGGGTCTGCAGAAAAATAGAGGTAGAGTTGTGTATCATTGGTATACTGATGACAACGCACGCCGAACCCTCTCACAACCTCGCCCAAAGGCTGCATATACACATTGAACAGGAGGAGGGACAGAATAGAACCCAGTGGGACAACATACTTGAGGTCCCAGGGAGATGAAGTACATTTCCCAAGAACCACACACTGAGTTCTCCTGACTGAGAATGAGAGGAACCATTCAAGAACAATTCCACCCACCCTGGCCCGGTCCCGCAGCTGAGTCACCAACATCTCATGGTCAATGGTATCAAATGCAGCCAACAGATCTAATAAAATTAACATAGAAATTCTGGTCTGATCTAATTCATTGCACAGGTCATCAACCAAAGCCACAAGTGCAGTCTCCATGCCAAACCCAGGACAAAAATCAGACTGTGAGGCATCCAGAAAACTGACCTGATCCAGATACCCCTGAAGCTGCTGAGCCACCATCCATTTAATAACTTTCCCTAAAAAGGGAAGGTTAGAGATTGGCTGATAGCTGACCGGGGAGTCAATGTCAAGAGATGGTTTCTTGAGCAAAGGTCGTACCACTGCCTCTTTGAGACGGATTGGCACCCTACCCTCCCTAACGGAGGCATTCACAACCCCCGCCAGCAACAACCCTAATGTCTCCTGGCAGGCCTTAACTAGCTAGGATGGGCATGGATCTAATTCACAACAGGTGGCCCTTATAGCCCCAAGGACATTGACCACATCAGCGGGCGACACCCACTGAAATTGTTCCCATGAAATCAGACAAAGTGGGTCCTTCACTACCTCAGGTTCTCCCACTGTTATAAGTGCAGCATCGAAATCATGGTGAAGCTGAGTGATTTTATCCACTAAAAAGTCAACAAACATTCCACAGCGGGCAATGGAAGATTCCAGTTCTAGGCGGAGAGAGACCGGACTGACCATCCGCTGCACTACCCAGAAAAGCTCCGCTGGACATGACTTTTCAGATTCTATGAGGGCAGCAAAGACCTCTTTCTTTGCTGCCCGCACACCACAGCATAAGTTTTAAAAATAGCTTTATGCTGCAATCAGTTGGCTTCAGCACAAGTCCAGTGCTACCATCCCTCCAACCGCCATCCTTCCTGTTTCATCCAGCACAGGTCCTCTTTAAACCAAGGGAACCTGTGCCTTCAGCATTCTGGAAGCAGACGCCTAGGAGCCGTTTGGTCAATGGCCTCAGTCAACAAGTTGTTCCAGAAGAGAATGAGGTCATCGAGTGAACGGTCATTGAGATCGGGAGGTAATTCCCCTAGAACTTTCCGGAACCTTTCTGGTTCCATAAGTCTCGGAGACGAACCAACCGAACTGGTTCTACACCTCTCCAGGGGCAGATGTGCACCAGGAGACCAGCCTGGAGGAGATAATGATCCGTCCATGACAAGGGCATAGTTAATACATCCCCACTACTGGATCCCTCACCTCAAGGCCAGTACAGAACATCAGGTCAAGGGTATGTCCTCCATCATGTGTGGAGTCAACAATCCTCTGAGACAGTCCCATGGTTGTCATAATGGCCATGAACTCACGCTCTGCTCCCCCAAGATTGGCATCAGTGTGGATGTTGAAATTCCCCAGGACTAAAGTCCTTGGGGATCTCAAGACCACCTCCAACACTAATTCATCTAGGGTGTGTAGGGATGCTGCCGTACAGGTAAGTGTGTGGTTATATCAGCAGCAGCCCCAATCTGTCTCCAGCCAAATCAATCACCAGATGGATACCCTCCATGCAAAAGATAGTTTGCACTGGATACCTCCTCACAGACCAGGTGTCCTTAAAAGTAACAACTACACCACCTCCCCGCCCCTCTGGTCTAGGCTGGTGCTGTACAGAGTACCCGTCCGGAACAAGGTCAGCTAAAATTGGCCCCGACTCAGTGTCCAGCCAGGTCTCTGTAATACACACGAGGTCAGCTGCTTGATCCAAGATCAACTTCCAGATCATTGTGGATTTATAAACAACTGACCTCGCATTAATCAGCAGCAGTCCTGGACCAGGGGCCCTCCCATTCTCGATCACTGCATTTCCTGTCCAGGAGCCTGTGAGAGGGACAGGCACCAAGTACCTGTGATAAGGGCCAGGTTACCTGTCCCTTATCACCATTGTATACCCGCTTCTCAGAAGGACCATAATTGCCCCTACCCATTATGACCCCAATCTCTTTCACAAAGAGATTAACATTCACCCCAACTTGCCTTTTCTCCCTCAGCTTAAAGCTATGCCTTATGTGTAAACAAACAAAAACAAAATTATTTAACATATGCAAAGTGATCCATTTTTTTGGAATCCACTGTCCCACGCAAAAGTAACCTGGACAGTAACACAACAAATAATTTATTGAATACTTTAAAAAAAAAAAATGTATCCTAAACTTGGTCTTTCTGGGAACAAGAGCAAACCACTGGAGACAACCAATTAGAAGCACCATTAACTTACATAATATTTTTACAAAGTTAAAATCTTCAGATGTGTTGACAAATGCTTTCCTGGAGTGTTTGAAAGAAACATAACTGTCCTACTCTTGGTAGATGCACTCCATGTACGTCATACAGGGATAGCTGATGTCTTGAAAACATATGCGAGATTGTAATAGTCCTCCTTTGATGATGCAAAAAATTATCCATTAATCTGTTCACATTTCTCATCGATTTCTTAAATGGTCGACGTGCACCAGAATCAGTTGGGCTTGGCCTTGCATTCCTATTGGCAGCTTTTACAATTAAATTGGACACCAAGATGTTGCTACTTGGAAAGAAGTGGGTGATACAGTATAGGTCACATCACATGGCATTCATCAACTCAAGACCAGTGAGGTCACCCACGTCATTTCCACCACAGTGGATCACAATTCCCGATTAAGGTGGAACATGACGTCTCCTCTGAAACCTATCCAATGTTGGAACGATCTCATACCATCTCATTCCTCCTCTTCCGAACCACCAGATGTCATAATGCTTGTTGCCTGAGGAAAAGTTAAGTCCCTCTTCACAGACAAACTGCTCCAAATGGCTAATGTAGCAATCTCCAGTGATCCAGATAACTTGTGCCATACTTTGGATCAGGATGTTAATACAATGACACAATCCACAAGGGTAACACAGATAAGAGAAAGAGACACACGGGTCTGTCCTCCAACTCCAAGGTACTGCAGAGAAATAGTACAGAATTGCATGTGTTAGTGTACCAATTCAGTATGCCCTATGGCCGCCTGTAGCCCACTCCCCCTACAATGCAGTGCGCAAGGATAGCCCTGTGGTGAACAAAGGGGGAAGGACAGAAGGAAGTAGTATTCCCTGGCCATTCACATATGCAGTGACATAAATATATTTAATAGGTAAGTAACCTCAGGGCCACAGTAAACTAGCTGCAGCATGCAGTGTCGAGTAGAGCAGAATGGCACATTGCTATTGCACTGTGTATGATAAATACATAGCATAAAAGCAGCAACATAGAGTTCCACTTCTCCCAGAGACTCCCAACCATGCTAAACAGTTCTGTTGCAGTGTAAAAGGCAGTATCTGCTACAACCAGGCAGACTGGTAAACTAGCCATTAGTAAAGTGAACCAACATGTGGCATGGTCTTCTTGCAGAAAAGTCTGCCACAACATCCCACTAAACTGCAAAGGGCGGGACCATTTTAAAATGCAAGGAACATTCCAGCAAAAATTGCATTGGAAAGCCTTCCTTTCAGCCAAGCTCCTAGGTCCCTCCACCTGAGAAACAGAAAGCAGACAGTTTAGGTGGAGAACATCAAAGACAGGGACCATTTTAACCAAGAGTAGCTAGTGGGGGCACCCAAAAAGGACCATGGCCTTTGCACAGGCTTGAGAGAGGAGGGGGAAAACCAGCAGTGCACATTCAAACACATTTAAAAGTTTGGCCAATTTCAGGACTGAATTGCAACCTAACCAACTCCATCAAGACCAGCATCCCTAGTACCTACACTATATCCCTGACAGCCAAATGCCTGTCCAAAGAAACAGACCTTTTAAAAAAGGTTTGGCCAGTTTCAGGACTGCATTGTAACCTAACCAGTCCCATCGACCAGCATCCCTAGTACCTACACTGTATTCCCTGGCAGCCAAATGCCTGTCCAAACAAATAAGTCTTTTTTTTAAAAAAAAAAATGTGGGCAGTTTCTGGCCTGTATTTCAACCAAACCAGCTCCATCAAAACAGCAGCCTAGACATGCAGCAAGATGAGATCAGGGGGTATCTTTTCCACTCCATCTAGTCCCAAGGCTGAATAAACCAAATTTAAACAAGGCATTTCTGTTTCTCCACAAAACCCCAGGCAAGATGCTCAAAGGCACACAGTCACAAGCAGAGAGGCAAGAAACTACTTTCCAGCAGGGGGCAGCAGTGAAACAACAAAGGAACTGTTTTAAACAAGAGTAGTCATGATCAATGGACCCACAATTTTACAAAATGACCTCCCTACTCATGCTTGGGAGGGGAGAAGCCAGGAAAGCAGCAATTAATCATGCAAACACAGAGGAAGCAAAACAAACCAGAACTTTAGTCAACAATATTATGTGAAGTCCTTAGCACACCACCAAAACAGCAGTGCGGAGTTCCACTTTATTTTATTTATTTTTATTTTTTTATTTATTAGATTTCTATACCGCCCCATCGTGCACAGCAGCTCGGGGCGGTTTACAACAATAAAAAACATTTAAAAACATTTAAAATACAACCATAAAACATATCAATAAAGCTGGTGGTATATAAAAATAAATAGACAGGTGGGGGATTAAAAATC
>QEPC01006094.1:362743-381025 GCA_003113815.1 Sphenodon punctatus | reverse complement strand
GTTTTGACCATGGCGGGGGTTCAGCTGCACGTCTGTTGTGCTGCCCCAGTCCGTGATGGTTCGGCCCGGTTCCCGGCCGTGGTCCCGGTCCCGTCACGTCTGTTTGGGTCGTTTTTCCGCCCCGGCCCGTGGTTGTGTTGTTCACCCCCCCTGGGGGTTCACTGTGGTGAACCACCCGCCCGTAACGTCTGAAATCACCCAAAGTAAAGGGAAAAACATAGAATAAGAATTCTGATTGGAGGCACTGGAGTGGATATTAAGGAGTACTGGGGTGGGGGGTTATGAGGTGGGCTATTCACACAATGATTGGCTTAGAAATGTGGAAACAACAAATACGGAAGTAAAATTGTACCCTCGGGAATGCAGAAAATGAACTGCTCGCTGTATGCGGTAAGAAAGTCAGTAAATTGGAACAGTATCTTGCAGTATAATGAACTGTTCGCTGTATGCGGTAAGAAAGTCAGTAAATTGGAACAGTATCTTGCACTATTGTAAGAATTGAGAAATTGTCTTGGTATTCGAAAATCATCAGGAAATCAATCCAGATTTCCGATATGATTCAATTACTCATGAGCAGAACTTTAGCTGCTCATTTCAGCTCTATTCTATGGCTGTTACAGCTACTGATACAGACATGCATAAACACACCTGAAACATCTGCAGGAAAGTACTTTCTGCAATGTTGTCAATTTGTCTCTTGCTCTTGTCCTTCCTATCCAAACAATTATTTTACAAATAACTTAGAGTCTCTAAATAACTTCCAAAAATACCGACCATTTCAATACCTTACTACAATAATGATGCAGAAAGATAGTCTCTGTGTTCTAAGAAAGACTCAGCTGAATAAGGACAAAGCCCATCCTCCTCCCCTCCTTTTGGGGACAAATGGCCTTTGCCCCTGCTTGCCTTAATATGAGGAAGGAGAGGTAAGGCACTTGATGCAGTATAAAGCAGGGGGCAGGCTGTTGCTGGGTAGGTGATAGGGATGTGCGAACACTGAAGGGTTCGGTGTTCAGCTCGTTCAGGGTTTGGCTGAACCCAAAACCGTTCGGTTTGGCCTGTTTGGTTCAAATGGGTTTAGGGGGCTGTTTGGGTGGGGAGCGGTTTTCCCTCCCCCCTCCAGACTTCACGGGTGGAAGGGGTGCCATGGAGTACCTCCCCACCACCCAGACCAGCCTTGTAATTTTTTTTTAACCCACCTCACCCCAGGGATTGTCCTACCCGATGGTGCTTGGGCTCCAGCCCCGGGTCTGGTGGTGGCGGGTCCAGCCCCGGGTCCAGTGCTGGTGGTGCTCCAGAGCACTTCTGGCCACTACTAGGCCTTTCAGGTCAAACTGGAAGGCCTAGTAGTGGCCTGAAGTGCTCTGAAGCGCCGCCGCCGCTGGACCCGCCACCACTGCCACCACCACTACCAGACCCAGAGCCCGACCTACCTGGTGGTGCCAGGGCTCTGGCCCTGGGTCGAACGGTGGCAGCGGCAGTGGGTCCACCACCGGCGGCGCTACAGAGCGCTTCAGGCTGCTACTAGGACTTCTGGTTTGACCCGGAAGGCCTAGTAGCAGCCTGAAGTGCTCCGGAGCACAGCCACTGGTGGACGTGCTGCTACCAGACCCAGGGATGGAGCCCCGGCACCACCAGGTAGGGCAATCCCTGGGGTGGGGTTAAAAAAATTACGAGGCTGGGCAGTGTGTAGGGGGGAGGTGCTCCCTGGCGCCCCTTCCACCTGTTCACCCTGGAGGGGGGAGGGAAAATCGGGTTCCTCACTGCCCCCCGCCCCCACCCGAATGGGTTCGGAACACGACCTTTATTTGGTTGGTTCGGGTGTGGGGCGGTTCGGATTCAGGGTGGTCGTGAATGGGCTGAACACCCCGACTTCGGGCCGAACCCTGAACTTCTGAACCACGTTCGCACATCCCTAGTAGGTGAGGAGGAAGGTGATATAAGGCACATGTTGTAGGGTTCAGCCGGAAGCAGGCAAGGAGAAAGCTGTGACTGGGAAGGGCTAAGTAGGCCCATGCTGGACCTGATTAGGGAAGGGGGTATGTGGTATCACCCTTTCCTCTTTCAGGAGTGTAGCTGGGAGCAGTAGTGGACAGAATGCCACTGCCAGGACCATATTTGAAAAGAGCTAAGCATGCTCAGAAAGGTTCATCTAATGCTTTCTGAGCATGTCCAGTTTTTAAAAAAAACTTTCAAAATTACAGGGTCGGGGGCATTTGGTCCTGATCTGTTAGAGAGCAGCCATTCATCTTCTTAGACTGGTACTGCAGGATCAGATGGATACCTGCTAATAAGGGGCCAGGAAATATTTATTCTCCCAATACATATTGACTTGAGCACTAGTATGAATTTTTCACCTTCCCTGTAGTGTCTTCACCCAAAGAGCTAATTGAGCAACTGTGGGTGCTTTGAAACCTGGGTTTGAGTTTTTTATACTTATACTTATTGCAGATTGGGTGGTAGTCTTGTGAAAAGTGGAAAGGTATGGGGAGTGTTGGAAAGCTAGAGGAAAATAGAGGCAACTCTATAAGAGGTGAGGATTAGGGGTGTTGGTCATTACTGGTATTAGCCAAATAGGATTCCAAACTAGAGGTGCACCAGGGACCCATGTCATTTTTTGTTTTCATTTTTCATTTTAATTATTTAAATCTTTTGTTTTCATTTTGATAAATAAAGTTTCATTTTTGCTTTTGTTTTCAATTTCCATTGGTTTCAACGGAAAACACATTTTTGGATGTAACTTTTTTGTTTTTCAGTATATTTGGATATAGCTTGTTTGGATTATACATCTAATCGAAGGCACTAAGTGTTCCACATTTAAGAAAGATTGGATAAAGGAATCTGATTTTATAAGAGGTTGAATTGTGTTATTTTGCAAAAATATGCATATACATTTGTGGCTGTAACTTCTTAGTCTCCCATCTAATGTGTATGAAACTTGGAACGTTTATACCCCTCCCTATGTTTACTATCTATGCTAACTTTCAGAAGGATAAACGGTACTGGTGGTATAAGCAATTAACTTATACATTTATATCTGACTATAATATCTTTGTAGTCCAACCAGTGTACAAGAAATTTGGCGGGGCTGTAAATATCAGCCCTGTCAAATTTCAGAAAGACGTGATAAATGGTCCCAATTTTATAATCCTTCACAGTATATGCTGAGAATGAGCCCATACCAGGGATTTTCGTACGTGTCACTGTGGTATAAGATCTGTTTGTGCTGCCAATTGGTAAACAGAAATGTCAAACAAATATCCTCATTCTGTGCTGTGACCATCCCAACGTATCTCTCCCATTTGTTACTGGGAAGTTGGAAGCATTTGTTTAGGAAAGAGCCGTTAGAGATTCTCTTATGTCCTCTGTCGCAGTGGTGCAGGATGTGATTGTGATGATAATTGGCCAACCTGGATGTGTGAACCATGTCTCCTGATATTTGGGATGCTATCCCCAAAGTCCCAGTTATGTCCCTTCTATGCCCACCTCACTGCCACCCCCTATGCCTGCCTTGAAGCCACTACTGATTGGTCCTGTAAAGCTAAAAGCATGCAGCAACTGACCAGTGAATGTGCCTGTCAGTCTGTTGGGTTGCTCTCCACCCTCCCTCCTACAGCCTCCATCCCTCTGCCATGCCAGGTGCCTGTCTCTGACTGGCACTGCATGTACTGCTATTTATCTGAATAATGGTCTTCTAAGGGACAACTTCAATTGCTTAAAAAAATTGGGCCCTTTATCAAATTATCCTGTAGTTTGTCAGAGATGACAGGGAAGGTGTAGGATACATTCCTGCCAAATATTTTGTAAACAGGATGGAATATCAGACAGACAGACATTTTCAAGTTAATAGGTTATAACATCAGGACCCTTTATCCAATCCTTCTGAAATTTGACATTATTGGTAATCTTGTGGTGGGACATAACCAGGTTCCATGCAAATTGGATGGAAATAAAGAAGTTATTTATTTATTTATTTATTTTCTAGATTTCTACCCCGCCCCTCCTGAGAACAGCTCGGGGCGGCTTCCAGCAATAAAAATATATATAAAATACATATAAAACAATTTAAAACACATCAAAAATACAATATAAGGTATTAAAACAGGGCCCAGGAAAACATTAAAACAATAAATAGGGTTGGGGAGAAAAAACCCCACTAACCCCTCTCCCCCCCACTCCCCAAAGGCCTGGGAAAACAGCCAGGTTTTACAACTTTGCCGGAATGTCAACAGGCTTGGGGCCAGGTGAGCTTCCTCCGGAAGGGAGTTCCAAAGGTGTGGCCCAGCCACTGAGAACACCCTCTCCATTGCGGCCAAAGGTGGACTGTCCAGCTCATTCAGTCAGGTCTCCGTAATACATGCGAGGTCCACGACCCCATCCGAGATTATATCCCGGACAATTGGGGCCTTGTTAACAACAAACTTTGCATTTAGCAACAGCAGCCCCCCATGTGTGGGTCTTGGACCCGGCTCCTCCCTCACCCCCAGTGGGGGGATGGCAACCTGCACCTCCCTTAGACACCTACATCCCCTAGGGGCACGAGCCATCCGACCCCATGGACCATACTGTCCTCACCCAAGAACCACCCCTATAGCCACACCTTCCCCCCTACCCACCACATCCTGGCCCCCCAAACCTGGCTGCTTGCCCTGTGACCTCCCCCCCTAAAAACCTCCCCCCATCCCCCCGGCCATCCTGCTGCCACCAGGGTCATTCACCGGGATATCCTCCCCACCCCCTCCCTCTAACCACCCCTCCTACACCCCCACCCTTCCTCCCTAGCCCTGAACAAAAAATGAACCCCACCGAAACGTCCCCTGCCGCCTCTGCGGCCCCAAAGTGCCCCTAAGTGCTGTGCCCTTTGGCCCTCCAGCCACTTCTGGGTGGGGGAGAGGACAAGCTGGTCCTCACAGCCGACTTCATCGATCCCCCTCACCCCCCCAACACTCACAGGTCTTCCCCCCCCCCACAGGTCCCAGAGATCCAGTGGAGCGGCGGAACAGAGGCAGCAGGGAACACAACGGCAGCAACAGCAGACTCCCCTCAGCAACAGATGGACTCAGAGCAGGTAATTTCTTTAGGGCTGGGCCGCTGACAGCTGGGCTTTATAGCCCTCCAGTCACTTCTGGGTGGGGGAGGTGAAAAGCTGGCCCTCACGGCCGGCTTCTTCAATCCCCCTCACCCCACCAACACTCACAGGTCTTCCCCCCCCCCGCAAGTCCCAGAGATCCGGTGGAGCAGGGGCAGCAGGGCACACAGCGGCAGCAACAGCAGGCTCCGCTCAGCGACAGATGGACTCAGCACAGGTAATTTCTTTAGTATCTAGGAATGTGTATGGTAGGGATGTGCGAACAGAACGTGGTTTGGATGTTCGGACGTTCAGTTATTCGGTTCGAAACCTGAGTTTGGGTTCGGCTGTTCAGTTCGGCAGAGTTCGGTTCTGCCAAACTCGGCCATACATTCAAAAATAGCGCTATCGATACTGAAATCGATACCGAATTTGAAGATTTTTTTCAGTATCGGTATCATCTGACCCTCGGACCACCCCTTGCCTCCACTCCTGGTGCCAGGAAATTTTCTCCTCAGCTGCCTCCCCCTTCCAGTCACATTTTTCCTGCCCAAAGTCACGTTTTTCCTGACCCCGAACTCATCCGAACTCACCCAAACATGACTGAACTGTTCAGCTATTTTTGAGTTTGGTTCGGACATCTGAACAGACTGAGTTCAGGTCGAACTCCGAACATCCAAACCGCGTTCGCACATCCCTAGTGTATGGAGCTTTTCTTAAAATCACAACATTCAATTGCTTATAAAATTTGTTCCCTTTATCCAATCCTTCAAAAATGTGGTCAACTTAGTGCCCTCCATTAAAGGTACATTCTCTCCATGTTTCATCAGAATTGAATAAGAAACAAAAAAAGTTATAGGCAAAAATACGTTTTCCAGTATTTTCCCATTATTTCAAAAACAAAAAAAGTTTTCATTATTATTATTATTATTATTATTATTATTATTATTATTAGCCATTTTTGTTATTACAATGATGAAAAAGAAAATTTAAAAAAATCATTTTTGTTATAATAAGAAAAACGAATTCCACACCGCTATTCCACACCTCTCTGTAGGTCTTGGGGAGAATGAGAGCAACACAACCTCGCAGGATATTTGCAATCCCTGATTAATGTGGGGACCCTCTTCCCTTTCTCCTGACCCATACCTTTAACCCTCAGCAAGGGTGGCCAGGAGTTGGCAAAGCTAGAGGCAAAATGCACTGGAATTGCACCAAGGGTTCCCCCCCACCCCCAAGACTGATGTTAATTTGGTTAATAAAGTTAATGCTGTTGTCATCTAATTGTATGTCTGTGCCTTCTTCCATAGATTCAGGGGTAAATTCAGGGGAGAATTCAGGTTTCTGTTGCTCTATTATTTTTCCCTCTCTCTTTATAATTAAATAGGGGAAAGGGAGCAGCTTTACTGAGCTTAATTTATCCTTTGATATAATGAAAGCACAAAAATGTAAGAAAAAACAGATTTTTCCTCTTCTTTGAAGAGAAGAAA
Source organism: Sphenodon punctatus (assembly GCA_003113815.1). Classification (NCBI taxonomy): domain Eukaryota; kingdom Metazoa; phylum Chordata; class Lepidosauria; order Sphenodontia; family Sphenodontidae; genus Sphenodon; species Sphenodon punctatus. The sequence continues at coordinate 374,467 of QEPC01006094.1, read as the reverse complement.
ATACCTAAGCCTGGGTGAAAATCAAACCCAAACATGAAAGCTATGCTGTGTTCTTCATTATTACAATTACCTTATTTTATATATATCCCAATGCCATATGCATACATACACTGGGTGTAGCCTGTGAGCACCAAGCACAGCATTTCTACACATTAAGTTCAGGATATGTGTATACTAGGGGTGTTTTGAATAGAAAAAAAAAGTGAGTATTGTCTGAGGGTCAGAGGAGCGGTCTCCGTACCTCGGAGAATACTTAGGTGAGTTTCTGAGATGGGGAGATAGCTGGGGGGTGGGGTCATGGCTGGGGTGCTTAAGGGGGGGGCAGAGGGCCTAGCGGAGGGGCAGGTTGGTTATTTACCTTTCAGAGTGTCCTGCGTGATGTATGACTTCTTCCCGGTTTGTAAATTTGAACGTAAAAAACAACAACAATTGAGCATGCTCAGAAAGGGCCTGAATGGCTCCTTTCTGAGCATGCTCATCTCTTTTCAAAGATGGTGCTGGTGTGCTGACACTGCCAGCACCAACTCTGAAAACTTCTGACCATTCTCAGAATGGGTCATCCATGCCTTTCTGAGCATGCTCAGTTTTTTTAAAAAATTTTTTTTTTTCAAAATTACAAGCCAGAAAGAGGCCATGTATTGTATGGAAACTTTCTGGAAAATAACTACCCCCCAACCCCTCCATGCTAGGCCTCTTTCCCCCCAAGAACCTCACCCCTGACCCCCTGCTAGGCCCCCCACTAGGCCCCCACCTCACTTCCCTGGCCCCCCACTGGCCTATTCCCTCTCCTGCCAGTGGGAGCCATGGAAGGGGGGAGCAGGGGCCTAGTGCTGGCCTCTGCCCACCACTTACCTGCCCTCTGGCCCCCTTCCCTGCACTCACGCAAGGTTTTCTGAGTTCCAAAGTTTTGGGGTCCTTTCTCACAACTTCAGAACTCAGAAAATCAAGGCAGAATGCTCTGGTCCTCAATGTTTTCCAAGGAAAACTGAAGACTGAGGGTGTTTTCAGATGTGATGCTGCCATACATTCCCCGCACCCCATGGTAATTCCTACATCACGTGTGTTGGCTGTCCCCAGGTAGGTGGACACACTTCCACCCCAAATAGGGGTAGCCCATACCACACTTCTGGAGACTGAGAAATGGAGAGGAGAAGCTCCGTGGTTTCAGCTACCACTGACATGGGAAAGCGTGTTCAGGGGCATCACATCACTGCGCCAGAAGGGGTTAGGGCATGTTGAACGTCATTTCCGGGCAATGAAGCAGCATCAGGCTGTCGCCAAGGAGATTTAAAGGGCCGACCCAATAATGACAGTGTCACAATGATGGAAGAGGTGGAGCAAGAGGAGCCCCAAGCACAAACGACAGGCCCGGTTTGGTGGCAGCAGCCCATGGCCACTTGGGTGAGGCAGTTAGATGCTAAATACGACGGATGGCTGTATGGTAAAAGGGTGGGGGGAGGGCTATGGCTTGACTGATGTCGAGGTGGTTGATAAAAATCATCCCCAATAGGGAAACAGAGCTGTAGCTAGCCAGGACGCTCCACCAGTCCCAAACCTGGATGCAGCTGACCGCCCTCGTACATGGGGAGACAACCTGGGGCTGTCAAGAGATGCCGGCCTTCATCAGATTATGGGGGGACGAGCAGACCTAGGAAGATCTGGTCTTGTGCCTTCAGAACGCTCCAGCGTTCAAGACCATATCATGCAGGATGTCACAGGTGGGGTTCCACAGAATGGGGAAACAATGCCAAAGCAAAACAAAAGAGCTCAAGCGGGGCTACAAGGTGATCACTGATAACAACAATAAGTCTGGGCACAGAGCGCACACAACCCCATCACAACCTCCTAGATTGGTTCCTGTGCGTGAGGGGGTCAATAGTGGTCCCACACATCATGAGCTCTGCTGCAACTGAGGGTCGTGCCAGGGTTGCTCTTCTCCCCTCCCCCCCAGCCTCCAGAGCCCAAACAGCCATGGCCGGGTGCCCAGCATTCTTCAGACGATGAGCCTGGACCATCTGAAATCATGGCCACTCGACCTCAACATGCCGCCCCTCCGCCTTCAGAGAGTGACTTTGAGGCCTCAGAATCCAACATGCCCCAGATGCTGACAGGCAGCATAACTGAAGCTGGCAGGGAGTCAATGTTGATTGCATATTCCTGCTCCGAATCTGAGAGTAAAAACACAATATGGTGGTTAATGGGATTGACCGGGGGGGGGGGCGGAAATGAAGTTTGGGCTCATGTGGAGTGCAATGCATCAATCAGGCACATACCTGGAGGGGGGGGTATGTGACAAGGAATGGGGGAACAAAGGGGCAAGCACATGGGATCATACGCCCAATAGACCCATTGTATTCCCTCAGGTGCCAGGGAGTATGCAGAGACCTCTGATGCGGATGAAGCAAGGACTGCTTGGCCACCCGTGGATGCCATGACGTGTCCTGACAACGGTAGCCAAAGGACAATCAGAGGGAATTGAGGAGTGAGTGCGCGGTAATTGAAGCATGCTGGGGGGGGAGGGGTTGAGAGGTGATGTGTTTGTATAAACATGCTCATGATGGAGGGCCGTGTCCTCACCCATAAAACAAACCAACCTGATACCATTTACCCTCCTATTCAGGGATCCAGGAACCCCAGATAGGTGAGCAAGGTGGAAGGATGCGCCACCAGTAGCTGAAGGTAGATTTGGTTACACAGAGGGTCATCGAATTATCGGCCGCAGTTCCTGGGGAAGGGTAGAAAGGGGGGTTGGTTGGTTGGTTGGACTCGTATAGACATACCCCGCATTTTACCTAGGCACCCCGGTGTCATGTCCACTTCGAGAGAAATGTACCCCCCCAACGCACAGTAACCCAGTGACCCCCACCCCCTATCCAAACCACTCAACCGCCAGTGACAATGAACAGGTATAATGGCTTCCAGCAATGGGAGCATTAAATAATAATCTGTCCACTTCCCCTCCCCCACGATGCATCCAGTCCATGTCAAGGATGTTCTGATGGGGCCTGTATCTGGAGCTGAGAGGATGAGGCAGCACCATGCAAAGCCTTGCCGGTGCCTTGAAGATCTGGCACTGGCAGAGGATATCCTTCAGATGGGGACAAGACAGGGGGAAGAGATTAGGGATTCCATACAGAATATGGAAATGGGGCAGGATAGGTCAGTGCAGCAGCTGGCTGTTCCCCAAAGGAACCTCCTTTCTGAAATGAGGAAGGACCCCCTTGGAGAGGGTGTATTGGAATAAAGACCTCCAGCGGATCAATACCCTCCAGCAGTCACTCCAGAGGATGCACCAGCAACACATACAGCAGATAGATGATTCTCTGAACCTTGGAAGGTCCCTCCTCATCCACGCCGGGGCTGCTGGTGCCTCAGTCACTGCAGCTGGGCTAGCATTGCCCGGACCTGCACCACCTCATGCCCCACCTCCATGTACCCCATCTGATCCTCCCCCTAGGGATCCAACACCATCAGCCAAAGCCTGAAGGTCCTGTCTCCAAAACCCGGTCCCTGCTCTGCAGCCTGAGACAGCCATACCCTGCACCAGCTTTTAGGGAACCAGCCGGTGGACACCGTCCTTAACAGTGACTGGCGATGGAAGGCAACTGGATGCTCCTGTCACATCACAAGATTCAGAGGCTAATGAATCAGCAACCTCTCCTCCACCACCAAGCCTCAAAAGAGGGGGCCCAAAGAAATCTGAGGAGAGCAGAGGAAAGGGCAAGTGATAATAGGCTATACCTCACAATAAAGATTTTACCTGCATCATTATGCTTGTTTTCGTGATATATTGATGAGGACCTTTATCTTGATCGTAAATCGTTGATCCACATGCACCAGTCCTGGGCCCATGGAAGACAAAATACTGCCAGAAGTCACCTGTCAGACCTTTCACCCCTCCTTCTGCCAGCCCCTCCCCCCACCACACCTCAACCCTTAGAGCACCCCTGTCCATGGTCCTGACCCTTTGAATGTGATGGAAGCTCTGTCTCATTCAACTAGTACTTTGGTGCTTATATTACAAGCTGTTCAGGCTGTGGAGGCAGAGTGCATAAGGTGATTGGATACTGGCATGCAATTAATGTAATGAGGGGCGTGTCTGAGACCTGAACTGTTTTTATACGAATTGGAGTTCAAAGAGAGATATGGGATGGTGAGGGTCTGGGTGAAATAATAGAGCCAATAGGGGTACTAATAGGACAGCTGGAGCAGGAGAGAAATTAGGCAATATCACAGTGTAGTGCTCTTAATCTATGCCTGACCATGATCCAGGTGTTAGGGATGTGCAAATGTGATTCGGGGATTTGGACCAAACTCCAGGGGTTTGGCCCATCTGCGAACCCACCGAACCGAACTGCCCCCTGCCCGAACTGTGTTCGGGAGGGGCCGGGGGGCAGGGCGGAAACCTAGTTTCCCCTTTCTCCAGGCTGCGCGGGTGGAAGGGGCACCGGAGCTCACCTCCCCCCCCCCCCACCGTGTGCAGTCTACTAATTTTTTTTTAAAACCCACCCCAGGGACCCCCTACCTAGTGGCGCTGGGGCTCCGGCCCCAGGTCCTGTGGCGGTGGTGGCTCTGGCTCCAGTGGCACTGCGGAGCACTTCAGGCCTCTACTAGGCCTTCTGGGTCAGGTGACCGGGTCAGATGACCCAGAAGGCCTAGTAGAAGCCTGAAGTGCTCCACTTCCACCACTGGAGCTGGCCCCGCTTCCACCACCGACCCCAGGGCTGGAGCCCTGGCACCACCAGGTAGGTTGGGTTACGGCCCTGGGTCTGGCAGGGACCATGGCAGCAGCCGCAGGTCTGGCAGGAGTGGTGCTCCAGAGCACTTCAGGCTGCTACTAGGCCTTCTGGTTTGACCCAGAAGACCTAGTCATGGCCTGAAGCGCTCCAGACTGCCGCCGCCACCAAACCCGCTGCTGAACTCGCCCACCACCAGACCTGGGGACAGAGCCCTGGAACCACCAGGTAGGGCCGTGGGTGATCTGGGGGGGCGGGTTAAAAAAATCCCAGGCTGGGCAGGGTGGGGGTGGGTGCTCCCCAGCACCCCTTTCACCTGCGCAGCCTGGAGAGGGGAGGGAAAACCGGGTTCCCCCCCCCCGCCCGAAGGGGTTCGGTCTGAATGGACCGAACTGAACAGTTTCGGGTTCGGCCGAACCCTGAACAGGCCGAACACCAAACCTCTCAGTGTTTGCACACCCCTACCTGGCGTGACACATGTCAGCTCAGAGCTGCCTGTATCCTCTTCGCGTAGCGGTACTCTCTTGGGTTGTCTCCTATCTGTAGAGGGGCACTGGTCCTGTGACACGATGAGGCACTTGGTTGTCAAGTGCAGCCCCACAGGTCTCACATATATTATGCATCATGCAGCTGGCCCCAATCATGGGAGCAACAGTCTCCACTTTGAAGTCGAAGCGTGTGGCCAGGCATCTCCAACATTACTTGAGGGCCCTGAACGACCTCTCCACAACTGTGTAGGCCACTCATAAATGGTTATTATAATGCACCTGTCAAGGGGTTCGGGCCACTGGGAAGACCTTCATTAACCATCGGAGGAGCGGGTAGGTGGGGTCCCCAATGATGAACAGGAGCATTGCCACCCCCTCAATGCGGGTCATGGTGGGATCCCCCAAACTCCCCCATGTAAATGCAGGAAAACAGATGTGCATCATGGCTGCATCCAGAGTGCCAAGAGAAGATGGCAGTGAAGCAGCCTCAACAACTGCCTGGAGCTGTATGGAGTGATACTCATGGTGACTGATGAACTCTGCTGTTTCATCGTTTGGGGGGGGGGGCAGGATCTCAATACCTGTGCCATCGATCACACTGATGCAGTTTGGGAAACCTGCTGTTTGGAACCCAGCCATGACCCAGTACTGGTCCATTAGCTGGATTACCTGGTCAAGGAGCACCGCCTCCATGGCCTCACAGAATTCAAGAATGACTGTAGAGACACTGCTGATCCCCATTCCAAACTGCTGCACAACTGACCTACAGGAGTCCAGTGTGGCCAGGGACTATATGGCAATGTCGCAACACTGTACCACGGGGATGGGTGCCCACATATTGGTGCAGCTTTGCTTAAGCCATGTGGAGAGGCAGTGCATGATCCTCATGAATAGAACGCATTCCATTCGGAAGTTCACATGCCATGCTTCATCAACTCACTCATTGAGCATCCTCAATCACCATTGGGCAGCTCAGGGAACGATCCAGTGGCAGTGATGGATGGGCATTGCCATGTAGATGATGTCAATGCCTGGTGGTGGCTGCAGTAATATGCCACTGCAGGTTCCAGGTGATAATCTGCATCTGGACATTATTCCAGCACCACACTGAGAGGATCTGCCTCATGAAATGACAGTGCCAGGAGGCCGGCCATGTGCTGTCTGCTCCTGAATGATCTCCTGAACAATGTGGCCTGTTGCTCGAGCACGGCCAGAAGGATCATGCATAATCTCTCATGGAGCTCAACACCAGCTATAGTGAGGAGCTCGTGCTGACAGAACCACTCCCCGATACAGTGCAGTAGGTGCCTCTGGGAGGCTACCTGCCTCTTATCCATGGTGCAGTTCACAACAAGAGGGAGAAGTAAGGCTAACTCAACCATGAGAGTGTTGTATACTGTACTTCTCTGAGGCAAACTAGGGCTGAGGAGCCTGTGCCAGATCCCGTTATATATAGGTGCTCATTGGTAACCTCATGGTTGGAGCCAAGCCCCTAGCCCATGCCCTACAGAGACCATCATGGTCTCTAATCCATCCCTTTCATAGCTCCTGCATTTCTTGAACAGCTCGCACTCCTACTCCCCACTCATTCCCTGAAAGTGCCCTTGGTGTCTGCATGCCACTGTCAGGGCCATGGGTCGGCCCCGCAGATGGAGCATCCATGAGGACTATGGGTTCCAGCCCGCCGGCAGGTGCCCCCTCCAGGCGCGCCCCCCCACCACACCATCCTCACCTTCCCTGTCAGCCGCGCAGCCACAGTGAGGGGTTGCCAAGGGGTTGCCAAGGCAAAACCCTGACAGGACTCCAATGCAGGGCCCTCCCCAGTCACAGCACAAGATGCAGGGGCAGGGCCAATAGCGACGTGCCACTCTGCGCGGCTCCAGGCACGTCAGGGGTGTGTGGCAAGCCCTTTAAATGCTGGCGCTGGAGAACACACAGCTGCTGACAGCTGAGTCTTGTTTTATTTGCGCTTGCTTCATCCTTTCTGTGCCCTTCTCTCCCCGTTCCTCTCTTGATTCACCCGTGACAAGTGGCGTGCGCTGGATTGTGTGAAAGGTGAGTGGCTGCTTCCTTGTCTCCCTTGTCCCCTGGAATCTGTATGAGAGCGCAAGGTTGCGTGAGTGGACTGTCCCCATCAGTGTGTTGTGCTAACCCCCTTCCAAAATCCTCACAAACCCTAGGCCCTGCTCCCTCCTTCCACTCACCCTCCTTCCACTCCTTCCAGCTCTGCCTTCCCCATACCCTGTGTTGTGTGTTAGAGGTGTGTGTCTGGTCAGGATAATAGGGAGAACTTCAGTGCCTTCCACTCAGTGTCTTATAATGAGAGCGACCTAGGCTCTCATAGCTACATTGTCCACTACTCTAACCTGATGGGCATTCTTGAAACCCTAGTGAATCTTCCGCACCTCCCTGGAAGTGCTCCGATTGGGGGTAATTCCCTGTGTGCCAACCCATCCTCCCCCTCTTTCTCTACTCTCTGCCTCCCCCCGTAACAGTCACCCTTATCTTCTGATCTTCCAAAATGTTCAGTTCAATTAATGTACCAGAAATTTGTTGGGTATACCCGTTTTTGTAGGTATTCGTTTCAGCTCTAAACATGAGACATATAATTTTGAATATAAATGTGACTTTCAGATAGTTTCAGACTATCAACTGATATCTTTGTGCAGTCTTCTGTGAGATTCAGTAGACAGCTGAAGAGAAGTTTGTGAATGATTTTTCAATGTATAACACTGCAGCTATTGTACATTATCACTGTATGCTAAAAAGCTGTGTAAATATAAAACCTGTTTTGTAAAGAAACCAGAAACTTATAGATGGCTTATAAATGGTTGGGTTTCTTCTTTCTTAATTACTGCTGATGGATTTTATTCTCTAGACAACTTGTTTTTGCTGTTGTTTTGTTCTTTATTTTAAAAATCTTATGATATCTAGAAGTTTGCCTTGTTTTTTCTTTGGTCTATAAGATTTAAGTCAGCTTACATTTTCAGTAAAATCTGTTAGCTGACAACAAATGAAATATATGAAATCACATTCTCAAGCTGTTTGGAACTTCTACACAGAGATTATTGAGTATTTTACATTCAAAACCACTTTTACCTGACATGTCTTTCTGTGTTACATTTTACTCAGCCTGGGGTATGCTTTTTATGATTAGCTTGGGCTTGTGCCATCTTTCCCATAGGTCAAACCAATTAAAGGATAACTGAGAGAGACAGTACTCCAAACTGTGACATATGGCAGTAAGGTGTTAAATCACACAAGAGATGAGAGATAAATTGGTTGGTGTTATAACTTTGAAAGAAAGGCTCTTTTTGCATGATGCGGGTGCGTAGAGTGGGTGGGTGTGCGGTGTGGTGGGTGGAAATGGATGTGGGGCCATTCCCACGGGTGCACACCCATATCTACCCACCTCCACCCATCTCCACGCATGGAGCAACTGCCCTTTTCACCATTTGCTCCGTGTGGGGGTGATGGGTGAAGGTGGGTGTAGCATGAGAGTGTGCACGCACCCTCCACCCACCGCCTGTGGTGCTGCTATGAGTGCCCACCCATCCCCCCTGCTCCTATGGCAACATTCCAATGGGTGCCACCCCAACACTCGTGTGTGTGGGGGGGAGGGGGGCACCAGTATGAAAATGGCCAAAGTGAAGTTGGAGGCAAAGCATGTTAGACTGTGTGTTCTTCATTTCCTTGAATTTTCCTGATATTTCTGGGAATCTTACCTTTTTATGTGTAAAAAGCTGTATGCTTTGCCCCTCTCTGGCTACATAGGTCCGTAGTCTGGGGGTGCTCCTCGGTCCACAGATCCACCTGGATCTCCCGGTGGAGGCTGTGGCGAGGGGAGCATTTCACCAGTTGCATCTGATACAATGGCTGCTGCTGTATGTTTCAGACTCGGATCTGGTCACCATCTTCCATGCCTTTATTACCTCTAGATTAGACTATTGTAATGCACGCTACATGGGGCTGCCTTTGGGGATGGTCCGGAGGTTGCAGCTGTTGCAGAATGCAGGGGCCTGTTTCTTAACAGGGACAGGTCGCTGCTAGCACATTGCACCAGTTCTCCATTCTCTGCACTGACTGCCTATTATCTTCCAGGATGAAATCATGGTTTTGGTAATGACCTACAAAGCCCTCAACGGCCTGGGCCCAGCTTACCTGTGGGACTGCCTCAGGCCCCAGATTGTATTGCGGCCACTGCAGTAGGCTGGGGACACTTGACTGAAAGTTTCCCAGGTTTCCCGGGTGGCAAAGATGAGGAGGGCGTTCTCGGTGGCTGCTCCTAAGTTGTGAAATTCCCTCCCGATGGAGGCCACTTGGCCCCGGACCTCCCCTCTTTGTGAAGACAGTGTAGGACCTGGTTGTTCCACACCAGACCTTTGGAGAGGGAGACAGGTAGGGTGGGTTGGGTAGGTGGGGGCTCTGCACTTTTTGTATATTTTTAATGAATTTAAATTGTATATTTTGTGTTTTATTTATTATTATTATTATTATTATTATTATTATGTTTTGTAAGCCGCCCTGAGCTGCTCTGTGAGCAGGAGGGTGTGGGGTAGAAATATAAATAAATAAATAAATAAATAAATAAATAAATGTGCATTTTTACTTTAGGGAAGCAAGACCCCAGTGGTTACTGAACTGGGTTCTCTCTGTTCTGTCAGGTGAACATTCACAGGTCGTGGCAATGATTTGCTATTTGACCTTAGATAGTTCAGTTCATCAACCTTCATGTCAATTTGCCCTCCTGCCCTCAGCATACCTTGTGCTGTAAAGTCATAATGTCAGGAAATATCTCCCTCCAAATGTTTACACTGTACATGGCATAATGGGGAGCCCATAGAGCTGAATTAACCATTACACTTACTACACCATAGCAGGTGGGATGGCCTGGAAAAGGGTAGGAATGGGGCTATAATTATAACAGTCCCCCAAAACCAAAGAGGACCCTCAAAATTACAGTCTATCATATATGTGAATAAACTATTGATCTCTCTATAAATTGACTCGGTGATGGTGGGAATGGGAGGCAGGGGGCCCTCAGCTACCAAGATTCACCACCACCCTGAATTCCTTTCAATGGGCCTGCAGACAGGTGCTCAATTTAGGAAAGCCTTCCTTTGCACATCTACCTAACTTAAATGTCTGTTAGGTCCTACCGTCAGCTTCGGCATTGGGGGGTGGGACACCCTCCAAGCTGTGGGAGGAAGGGAAGTGTGGCAGTCTTGTTGCTGGGAGCCAAGATGCTGCAGTACCATGGCGCCCAGGCAACCAGAATTGCGTCAGTGTTCAGCGCATCTGGGCGAGGTCCCGGCATCAGGGAGACCATTTGACAGTGAGGGTAGACTCACCCAGCCACAGCCATAAATACCGCTGGTGGGTCTGCAATGCCCCACCAGTGATCTTGGGAGAGACTGGCCCCTCTTGGCTGAATCTGCACTCAGAGACCCTGAGAGCTAAGTAGATAAGGAGAGAGTGCAAGAGTGACTGGGTGAGTGAGCGAGTGAGTGTGAGTGTGTTTATATGTGTGCACCATACTAGGTGAGGGCTTTGACCCTGTATTAACCTTCCCCCTTCCCTGCACCTAGGAGTAACTTCCCGTGTGACTGATCAATGACATGAGTGAACCCCTTCATATCTCCCTGTCCTTCCCCACTGGTAGCTATTGGGGTGAGTGTGTTCCCTCTTTCCCTTTTCCCTGGTCAAATTCAATTTTTTTTAATTTGGCACAGACTTCCGTCATGGCCAGACAAATACACACATACAAACAAAATAACATACACTATAAAACATATAGTACACAAACTCTAGTCCATATGAACCCATACGGACAATTCCAAAACTATTAATGGCATTTGATAACATATCTTAACACCATAACTAAGCATACTAAATGGCAACAGTAAAACTGTCTCTTATACACATCTAGATGTGTATAAGAGACAGGCTACAAGGTGATCACTGATAACAACAATAAGTCTGGGCACAGAGCGCACACAACCCCATCACAACCTCCTAGATTGGTTCCTGTGCGTGAGGGGGTCAATAGTGGTCCCACACATCATGAGCTCTGCTGCAACTGAGGGTCGTGCCAGGGTTGCTCTTCTCCCCTCCCCCCCAGCCTCCAGAGCCCAAACAGCCATGGCCGGGTGCCCAGCATTCTTCAGACGATGAGCCTGGACCATCTGAAATCATGGCCACTCGACCTCAACATGCCGCCCCTCCGCCTTCAGAGAGTGACTTTGAGGCCTCAGAATCCAACATGCCCCAGATGCTGACAGGCAGCATAACTGAAGCTGGCAGGGAGTCAATGTTGATTGCATATTCCTGCTCCGAATCTGAGAGTAAAAACACAATATGGTGGTTAATGGGATTGACCGGGGGGGGGGGCGGAAATGAAGTTTGGGCTCATGTGGAGTGCAATGCATCAATCAGGCACATACCTGGAGGGGGGGGTATGTGACAAGGAATGGGGGAACAAAGGGGCAAGCACATGGGAT
>QEPC01006094.1:270967-362687 GCA_003113815.1 Sphenodon punctatus | reverse complement strand
ACCATGGACCATGGGCTGCGTGACCTGGGGGTTCTGGACGGGACTTTACTTGAATGGTTCTGCTCATTCCTCTCGGGAAGAAGCCAGCGGGTGGTGTTGGGAGCTGAAACATCTTGCCCCCGCGCTTTATCCTGCGGCATTCCGCAGGGTTCCATTGTCTCCATTATTATTTAATCTTTAAATGCAGCCCTTGGGGGAGGTCGTGAGAGGGTTCGGGGTGTGATGTCACCAATATGCTGATGATACTCAGCTGTACCTCTCTTTTTCAGCTGACCCAGACCCTGCTGTCTCATTGCTGTCCCAGTGTCTGGAGGTCGTGGCATAATGGATGTGGCAGAGAAGACTGAAGCTCAACCCTGATAAGATGGAGATGATGGTGGTGGGGAGAGCGAGGGAGGTGTCGGCCCCCCTGATTGGGGGGGGTCACCCTCCAATAGCTCAGCAGGTTTGGAGTCCGGGGGTGATATTGGATGCAGATCTCCACCTGGATCGACAGGTGGATGTGGTGGTGAAGGCTGCCTTCCGCTAGTTATATCTGGTGCGGAGGCTGCACCCGTACGTCTCCGGCCCAGACCTGGCCTTCCTCGTCCATGCCTTCGTCACCTCGAGGCTAGACTACTGAAATGCGCTCTATGTGGGGCTGCCCTTGTTCCTGGTTTGGAGGCTGCAACTAGTGCAGAATGTAGTGGCCCAGCTTCTGTCAGGGACGGGTCGCCGGGATCGCATAACACCTGTGCTCCGGACTCTGCACTGGTTGCCAATAGCATGCACAGCCAGGTTCAAGGTATTGGTATTGATCTATAAGACACTTCATGGTCTGGACCCCTCGTACTTCAGGGACCACCTCACCCTCCGCGCCCCATAGCGGCTCCTTCGGTCTGCCAGGGGTGCCTTCTTGGAGGTCCCCCGTGTAAGCGGAGGGCCACAATGGAGAGGGCATTTTCGGTGGTCATGCCGTGCCTTTGGAATTCCCTCTCAGAGGAAGCTCACCTGGCCTCAAGCCTTTTAACATTCCGGCGAGTTTGTAAAACCTGGTTGTTTGCCCAGGCCTTTCGGGAGGGGGGTAGGGGATTTTAATCTCCTCCTACCCTTATTTATTGTTTTTTTGTGGCGTAACCCTGTTGAATTGTTAATATTATTATGATTGTTTTTAAATTTTATATGGTTGTGTTTTTTATGTTTTAAAATTGTTAGCCACCCTGAGCTGTTTTCAGGAGGGGCAGGATATAAATTGACAAAATAAATAAATAAATAAATAATAATAAGTAATAAAAACCTAGTGTACCTGAAGGCAGCACAAATAACTAATGCGAGACACACCCCGTGGGCTCTCTTTTTTGTCCCTTTTCCCTTTCATATCAAATACAGGCCAGGCAGCTCAAATACTGTAGTGGATGCCCTCTCCTGATATTATGAGAAAGATGAAAAGGAGGAAAAGCCAACAGGATCCATCCTCCCTCATGGTACATTTGCCACCACTCTCCCATCCATGAAACATCTAATCCAAGTAAGCCAGAAAGAAACTGGGATCACAAGAAACCCATTATATCAACAGATGCAGGATTTACACCTATACCATGGTAAAACAGTAGTCCCCTCTAAATATCAAGCCCACATCTTATGGATCCACCATGACTCCCCTTTAGCAGATCATTCTGGTTGGACACGGAACATTTCATTACCTCTTAGACACTTCCGGTGGCCTGGCCCACTTTCAGATATAGTCCCCCCGTGCATATTTGGGCTGCATGTACAAAAATGGTATGACACCGGCCTGTAGGACTCCTACAATGGTCCCCCTTACCCCAGGGACCCTGGAAAAAAATTGCCATGGACCTCAACCAATCACTATAGCACTCTTTGGCTGCCTGGCAAGCTGGCAGGTTTTGGCTTATTGATAACAACGTATTGGGTGTTTTCAGACGTGACGGGGCGACTTCACCCCATCACGGAAACAATCCTCAGATTCCCCACCGGGATCACTCCAGAACGGCCAACAGACGTGCCAGGGGATCCCGGCAGGGAATAGGGGAGGGGGCATGGTCGTACGGCACAATGTGCGGCTGCACGGCCCCGCCATGCCACGCTCCCTTGCCGCCCGCCCTCTGGGGAGATGGGCGGGCGCCACGGCGAATGCGGCCGCAGCACCTGCCCGAAATGACCATGGGCCGGAATCCCGGTAGGGATTCCAGACCGTGATCACCGTCCAGATGTGACGGGCCCCTTCATCCCCGCCGGGAATCTCCTTCACCACACGATAGGTGCCGGCCCCGTGGATTCAGCTGATTGCGTGGTGAATGTGATTCCTGGCAGGGATTGAGCATGGCAAACATCTGAGGGGGAACTTTCGGTTCCCCAACAGACGTTACGGGACCATTCCCCACCAGAGGGTATTGACTGTGGTTGAGCGTGATCTCGTAACATCTGAAAATACCCATTGATAACAGCTGCAACAATAAAAATAAAAACAACAAAAATAACAATAATAATTAATAGTAATTAATCATTCTTTTATTTATATAGCTCCTCCCTCCCTACCAGATGGTGCTTGGGGTGTTTCACAGATTACTGAGCTTACTCACAAAGTATTTAGAACTTCTGTGCACTACTTCCTGTTGTCTGATGCAGGAAGGAAGTTCTTGATTTCTAAAGTTCTAAAATTCTTTCAAAAGTTGTAAAATTTCGTAACTATTTTTAATTTCCTCCCATTAATCCAGTCCTTTGATTATTATGATACACTATGAATTTCTCCCACATAAAAATAATGCAGGGAAAATAATGACTCTGAAAGTAGCGAGGAGAAAGAAAAACATTGGGCCTGATTACATTGCCTTACTCCACTTAACAGCAGTTGGATTCTAATGGTTTTAAAACTTATGCACTTCAGTGGTATTACTTCTGTATAAAATTAGATTAATGCAGTTGTAAATCTGGCTGATAAACACAAGTGTCCTGAAGATTTGAGAAAAATGAACACAAAATTAATATACAAAGAAACAAAAGGAGATTTTTACCTGTTTGAAACATGAATTAATATCCTTCTACACCGTTCCCTGTATGTACATGAGAAACTCTCAAATGAATAGGAAAGAAAAAAAGCCAGGTTCTTTAATTTTTAATCTCCTCTTTTTGCTAGTCCATGTAAAATAACTGTTATCAAACCAGATTATGATTTATTTATTTATTTATTTATTTATTTATTTAGAGTTTATACCCCACCCTCTTCTGCCCAATGGAAGCTCAGGGGGGCTTACAAATAAAGCAATAAATATACAAATACAAAATTATATTAAAAATACAATATAAATATAAAAAATCTACATACAAATGAGGCCCAAAAATAAAACCATCCCCTCCTCCCCAAAACCCCACCCACTACACATTCCCCTCACCAAACACCTGGTGAAACAGTCAGGTTTTACATTGCCAAGGAAGGAGGGGAGGTCCTGAGACAAGTGGACCTGTGACAGGAGAGAATTCTACAACCTTGGTGCAGCCACTGAGAAAAGCCCTCTCACACATCACGACCTGGGATACCCCAGGCAGTGGGGACCCCCAAGAGGGCACTACCAGCCATTTGCAGGTACTGATCCAGAGCTTGAGGGGTGAGGCAGTCTGGCAGGTAAACGTGGACCAGACTGTATAGGGCTTTAAAGGTTAAAACCAACAACTTGAATTGGGCCCGGAAGACTATAGGCAGCCAGTGCAGAGAACAGAGCACTGGTGTTATCTGCTCACAGCAACCCATCCCTGTCAGGAACTGAGCTGCCACATTCTGCACCAGCTGTAGTCTCTGGATCATCACCAAGGGTAGCCCCATGCAGAGTCCATTGCAGTCATCCAGTCTGAGGTGATGCATGCATGGATGACGGTGGCAAGATCGGAGCCTGAAATGTAGGGCTGAAGACGATGGACCAGAAGTAATTTACAAAACGCACTCATTGCCACAGTCACCACCTGGGCATCCAGGTGGAGCAGTGAGTCGAGGAGTATGCCCAGGTTCCAAACCTGAGGGTCCAAGGAGGAACACACCCCATCAATGATGGGAGTCTCAACCCCCTCATCCCTTCCCATCAGCATCACCTCTGTCTTTTCAGGATTCAGCCTCAGACAGCTCACCTTCATCCAATCCCCCATGGCAGCCAGGCATGGGTAAACACCGAGACTGCAGGGCCTAGATCAGATGAAAATGAGAGGTAGAGCTGGGTGTCATCATCATACTGATGACACTGAACCCAAACCCTCTCTCAATCTCACTGAAAGGCTGCATATACATGTTGAACACGAGAGGGGACAGAATGGATCCCTGTGGAACTCCACACATAAGATCCTGGGGGGAAGATGAAAAATTCCCCCAGTATCACACGCTGACTTCTTCTGGCCAGGAAAGAACGGAACCATTCAAGAACAATTCCGCCCTCCCAGCATGGTCCTGCAGGAGGATTACCAGCATCTCATGGTCAACCATGTGAAAAGCCTCTGATAGATCTAACAAAATCAGAAGAGTGGACCAACCTCAATCCACCTCCAGGCACAGATCATTGACCAGTGCCATAAGCGCAGTCTCAGTGCCATAACTCGGATGAATGCCAGACTGTGAGGGATCAAGGAAACCAATGCGGTCCAGGTGCCCTTGGAACTGTTGGGCCATCGCCCATTCAATAACCTTCCCTAAAAAGGGAAGGTTAGAGACTGGCTGACAACTGACAAGGGAGTCAATGTCAAGGGATGGCTTCTTGAGCAAAGGTCATACCATAGTCTCTTTAAGGCACCCTGAGACCTTGCCCTCCACAAGGGAGGCATTGACCACCCCCTCCCGCAATGGCCCTAACATCTCCAGGCTGGCCTTAACCAGGCAGAATGAGTATGGGTTGAGTTCACAAGTTGTGGTCCTCACTGCCCCCAGCACCTCAACTGCATCAGCAAACGACTGCAGCTGAAACTGATCCCACAGATCAGGAAAAGGCAGGAAATCCATAACCTCAGGAACACCTATTGCCTCAAGTGTGATGTCAAAATCATGGTGAATGCGAGCAATTTTATCCAGAAAATAGTCACTGGAAGACTCCAGTTCCAGGAGGAGAGAGGCTGGACTGACCAGCCCCTTTACCACCCAGAAAAGCTCATCTGGATGAGACTTTGTGGATGATATGATGGTAGCAAAGAAACTCTTCTGCATAGCCTGCATAGCCTGCATAGCCATGGCATAGACTTTTAAAGTGGCTCTTTTTCACAACCGGTCAGCTTCAGTACGAGCACAATGCCACCGTCGCTCTAACTGCCTCTCCTCTTGCTTCAGCTGACGCAGGTCTTCTGTGAACCATGGGGTCCTGTGTCGCCTATGCAGAGAGCAGATGCCTGGGAGCTGTACAGTCGATGGCCTTGGCTAACAAGGTGTTCGAAAAGACCACCACATCATCGAGTGGCCGCCATAAAGGTTGGAATGCATCTCCTCCAGAGCATTCCGGAACCATCAAGTTCCATAAGTCTCTGGGGGTGAACCAATCAAACAGATTCCACATCCTGCTGGGGGCAGACGTACACTGGGAGACTAGCCCATTATGGTCTGTCCATGACAAAGGCATAGTTGAAACATCCCCCATTAACAGACCCCCCCCCCCAGGCCAGTTCAAAATACCAAATCCAGAGTGTGCCCTCCCTTGTGAGTCAGGGCACCTACCACTTGAGACAGGCCCACGGTTGCCATGGCGGCCATGAACTCTTGCTCTGCATGTTAAAGAATGAACTCTTGTAAGCACAGCAATGCACTGCCAGCAACACTTACCTTAAGAGTCTGTCAGTGGCTCCATGATAAACTCTAGATTTCCTGGACTGTTATTCAAGAGCAGCAAATGTCACTGCTCTAAGAGATTGAACATACAGTCTCCATGATGTCATTGTCCTTCTGCTTTAGATTAATAAAAGGAAAGCTTTAAAGAATAAAGCTTTATTATGCACTTGCTTGTTGTTGGCTAAATAAAATACTTTTATTATAAGTCACATAGTTTCGTTAGTAAGAATTGCTTCATTTTTCCATATTTAAATCCAGATTAAATTGAGTGTTTTAAACTAATATTTTTTTGAAAGGGAGAGATAAAAAGAGAAAAAATATATACTTTGAAAGTGGAATTGGACAGCACTGATGTTGAGCACTAAGGTTATATATAGACTTAAATACATGACTGGCTGTGAATACAGTAAAGAACTTAAAGCAAAACTATAGCTTGTCTTGTGCTTCTCTTTTTCATGGAAGAGAAGGGCCCAGGATAAGTTGCTACTCTGCTATACAGGCTGCTGATAGGGGTGGAGAGCAGGCCATCTACGGTGACTCACTATTCCCACATAGATGAGGGAGAGTGCAGGCAGAGGAATTTTAACTCTAGATTACTCTTGTGATACAGCTACGTATTGCTTCCTAGTCAGAGCTAGATGCAATGCTACAGTCACAGAGATCATTTCATTTACTTTGTCTTTTTTTCACTGTGTAAGGGAGCAATTATTGATCTGCCCATTCATCTTGAGTTCTATAATTAGTTGTAGGGCAACTGAGTCTAATATACAGTTGCTGCTTTGCTCACTCAAAATAAGGCCAGGGAAAGTACTGGATTTAAATAGACTGAAGTTTTTTTCTCTTTCTTTGTTTAATTTGGCAACTTGGCTACACATTTACCATAATAAAACTCTGATTCACCTGTTTGTGTCCCCCAGAATCACTAAACGTTGGCTGGCTAGGACACCATCTAGCCAATGATCATTACTTCTGGGGCACTAAAACCTGCTCCCCAGGCATCCTCCATCTATGGCCAGATGTATAGAGAGAGGACCCGCTATGACCCCCCTGAGCAGCCACTGGGCCTGGACTGTAGGCCCAGTTCCTTCCAGGCCCATGATCCTGGGCATCTGCTTACCCATTCAGGGGCTGTAGTGGGCCCACATCCGGTGGCCCATTAATAGACACGTGGGTAAGGCTCTGGCCCAGGTGGGCCATAGAACACCATATTGAGCAGTTTTACATTTATTAACACCCATAGACGTATAGATCTAGCTGTGTCACTTCTTTTTCTGGTGCACTAGACCTACTACATTGAAAGCCTCTTGGTTATACCTCTCTTTTTCAGCTGACCCAGGCCCGGAAGTCTCGGTGCTTACTTGATGTCTGGCAGGTGTGGGGGACTGGATGAGGGTGAGCCGTCTCAAGTTGAATCCTGACAAGATGGAGTTGATGTTGGTGGGTGAAGCTAGGGTGTTTGCGACCCCTATCATTGATGTGGTTTGCCCTGTACTGGCCCCTCAGGTTTGGAGTGTGAGGGGATGCTCCTCAGTGTGCAGCTCCTCCTGGATGTCCAGATGGCAGATTTGGTGAAGAGCACCTTTGGTCAATTACAGCTGATACAGCGGCTTCAGCCGTATATCTCAGTTTCTGACCTGGCCACCATAATTCATGCCTTCATCGCCTCAAGACTGGACTACTGCAACATACTCTACATGGGAATACCCTTGGTGACAGTTTGGAGTCTGCAGCTGGTGCAGAACACAGTGGCCGGGGCCCATCTCCTTACCGGGATGGGTTGCCGAGAGTACATGACACCAGTGCTCCATTCATTGCATTGACTGCCCATAGTCTTCCGGGCCCAATTCAAGGTGTTGGTTGTAACCTATAAAGCTCTTAATGGTCTGATCCTGGTCTACCTGCAGAACTGCCTCACTTCCCAGGCTCTGGATCGGCCCCTGCAGTCATCCGTGGGGGCCCTTCTCAAGGTCCCCCGGGTATCCCAAGTGGCTACAATGGGGAGGGTGTTCTTGGTAGACACTCTGAGGTTGTGGAACTCCCTTCTGGTCAAGGTTTGCCTGACCCCGGACCTCCCTTCCTTCTGACAACATTATAAGACCTGGCTGTTTCACTGGGCATTTGGTAAGGGAGACGGGTAATGGGTAGAAGGGAAGGGCTAGGGAAGGGGGGTTTAGCTCTCCTGATATTTATGATTCAGTTTTGCTATTCATATTTTTTGCTATAATGTGTTATTCCGTGTGTATTTGTTTGGTGATTTGTTCTTGTTTGTTCCTATTGTTGTCATGTTATGGCTTTGCTAATACATTAAAAAATTTGTACTAGTACTATTAATATTTTGATATTGATGTTTTATAATGTTTTAGTGTTTTATGATGTTTATATTTTTGTTGGAAATTTTTTATGTTAGTCGCCTCGAGCTGCCTGGGGCAGGATGGGAGCATGATAAAAGCTGTATAAATAAATAAAATAAAATAAAATAAATCACCAGACTGACTTGGCATCCTCTAACTCCCTACTATGTAAGGATACATAGATTCTGGATACATTCATTCTGTTCCCTCCCTCCCAAATTTCAAATCCCTTCTGAAAATTTGCCTTTTCCATCAGGTTTTCTCTAGCTCATCACAAATGAAATTGCATCATCTCCCCCACCCCATAGAATTTCTTCCCTGTAACTAAGGGTACTTTCAGACATGACGCTAACCACCCTTTAACCACCCTTGGTGGTTATTTATGCATGTTGCAGGGCTGTATTGGTGCCCTATGCAGCCCTGCAACATGCATAAATAGCCACCAAGGGTGGTTAAAGGGTGGTTAGCGTCATGTCTGAAAGTACCCTAAGTTACTAACTAAGTTCCCATTAAATAATGCATGTACATGTGCAACTGCAGTTTCAAAATCTCATGAATGTACCCTTGTCTCTCCCAATGTTCACCTATCCCTTATCTCTCTTACATTGTAAGGTCCTGGGATAGGGATGTGTCTATAACTATTGATTGTACAGTGACAGGTACACTGCTTGCGCTATAATAAAATAAATTAATAATAATAATAATAATAATAATAATAAATACCATGATACAGCCCTGTGACACAACCCCAGCCTGATGTGGGACCCATCTGGTCCCACCCCCATTAGGTACCCTGTGGAGACATAGCCACCAATGAGACCTTTGTATGGCCAGCCACAATTGCTTGAGGAGTTGAAACTGTTACAGATGTTCCCTGTCTAGAGGGGACAGTGTTATAGAGGAGCTTTAATAGACCCTGCCATGGGAAACAATCCTTTTGTATCATATTCCTTGGCAGGATCAAATTGTTTGAATCATTACGATTTGTCCAAAAATCGAACAAATCATATTGAACCAATTCCAACATTCCCATCCCTATTAGTCCCAGGATAGCACTCTAAGTACAGAGTGCTACCCTGTTGGCTTTCCCTTATATCATATCTCAGGGACCGCCTTGCCCTCTGCATCCCAGAGCAGCTCCTTCGGTCTGCCGGGGGTGCCTTCTTGGAGATCCCCCATGTTAAGCGGGGGCCACAATGGAGAGGCCATTCTCGGTAGCCATGCCGTGCCTTTGGAACTCCCTCCCGGAGGAAGCTCGCCTGGCCCCAAGCCTTGTAACATTCCGGCGAAATTGTAAAACCTGGCTGTTCGCCCAGGCCTTTGGGGAGGGGGGGGAGGGGTTTTATTCCCCATCATCTTTATTTATTGTTTTACTTTGGTTGTTCCCTAGTCCTGTTTTAATGGTTGGTATTTTTTAAGTGTTTTAATGTATTTTATAGATTGGTTTTATATTTATATTTTATTTTTATTGTAAGCCACCCCAAGCTGTTTTAGGAGGGGCGGGGTAAAAGTCTCATCAAATAAATAAATAAATAAATAAATAAGAGTTGGCTTTCCCTTATACGATGTCCTCTTGCCAAAATAATCTCACCCTCTTCTTTTTTAAAAAACAAAACCAGACCGTATTATAGTAAGGGTGATCAAACTGGTAACTTCTCTTCCTGCTAGCAATTATGTTGATTAACTTTTTTAATGTGCAGGGAGGGTAGCCCTACTTCCCCTTTCTCTTTTAAAAAAAATTAATATCACCAGTTATTTTCCTTGATAATTTGAAGGGAATATGGGAAGTGGGGACTTGAAATCCCTCTCCTTCTTTTTTAATCTTTTTTTTTTTTAAATAGGGTTAGTTCTGACTGCCTCCTGGCCTGCCTGACTATCCTAAAACCATCTTCTTGTTCAGACTGTCATGACCAGAAACATCTGCCATGAGCAGCTGCTGCTGTTGCCTGCCTTCCTGCCAGTGCACCAACTTCCACAAGTATGAAGTCAAGTCAGAAGGATATAAAAACACATGGCTCTGAAATCACCTCTGTGCTTTAGGGCAGCAAGCTCCACTCTTGCCTGATTTCAAAGCACACGCACAACACACTCTCCCACTCTCCTGCCTGGGTCTTTTTCCTTACCATGTTTGGAAGTGGCAACCAGGACCTTTCTCCCATAGGTAAAGGGATGGGTTCCTAAGTATTTTTGTCTTCTAGAAACAACCAACCCCACCCTCCATATCTGAACACCTTCCAAATCCAGAATAAAAAACTGGTCTGTGTCTTCACAGGGGGTTTCAAATCCTAGTTCTTTCTGCCATTTGCCTATCATTTACAATCTTACGCAAGTTCATAACATTCCATTTCCCAGTCATAACAAAATCTTGCTATAGGTTCTGTATAATATGAAAAATCAGCTCACTGGCACTGTTTGTGATAAAGCTAACAATGTTTCTGCCAAGCTCTCCATCAGTTGCTTGCTGGAGTCAGGATTATCATCCTTCTCTAGGTTGTTTTGCTTTATGATATCAATTAGCAAACAATCTGTTTTTCTGGCACATGATGCAATTAGAATGCAAAACAGAGGACTGTGAACCAAAACATTTTTCAGGTGGAATGCTCACGTACAACAGGGTATTGATTTCACCTTGCCAAAAGTTGGGATGTGCAAATCATCAAAGAACAATGCTAGGTATTTTTATACAATGGCTCTGATACTATAGGAATTGATATAGTATTTTACTTTTAAATGATTTTTAAAGCACCCCTCTGACTGGAGCTGTCTTTGTTTTATCATTTTCCTGATTATCACTTCAAAAAGACCCTAAATAATTGTGCATAGTACACTAGAGGGCACTAGTGGGCCATCTATATTTTCTAGTTTACTACAAGTATTTACATTATATGCATTTCTTCAAGGATACTTTAAGCTTGTAATCTCATCCCACTGCTACCCCATATTGCAAACAGTCACATCTACCCCACATAATCTATATTATTTTCTTCTATGTAGTTAATCTGTATTATTTTTTCACTTGCTTATTCATTTTGCCTACACTTCTAGCCTTTATGAATGTATTGAATTTCTGTACTCACAACAAAGACTGCTTGTAGACTGAGAATGTGACTACCATGCTTGATTTTTCTTCTACAACTCTACTAAACAGCTTGGACCTGTTCTGAAATTAAGTCTGTGATATTACCAAGCTCATGCAGAAGGTATGTGTGCAGATTTTTAAAATGGCATTTTAAAAAAAATTTAGTTTCAGTGCTTTACTTAGACTAATCTCTAAGCAATGAAGCACCTGGCCTATTATTATAACATGAAGACATCATGATTGGTAGAGCAGGTAAATTTATTCCTAAACAGTGCTGGATCCAGGGAAGATGGGCCTTGTGTGAAACGGGAATAAGGGCCCTCTCCTATCATAGGAGTGTATGATGTGCACACATTTTCTCATGCATTACAAAAAGGAACATGATGCCATCATTAATGTTGAGTGTTCAGTTAATTTTCTGACTTTTCTGGGGGTTTCGGTCATTTGGGTTTTAATATTCTGAATATTCAAACCGAAGTGACTGA
Source organism: Sphenodon punctatus (assembly GCA_003113815.1). Classification (NCBI taxonomy): domain Eukaryota; kingdom Metazoa; phylum Chordata; class Lepidosauria; order Sphenodontia; family Sphenodontidae; genus Sphenodon; species Sphenodon punctatus. Next base: position 350,981 of record QEPC01006094.1, on the reverse strand, counting down.
AATCCTTCTCCACCCCCCAAAATTCCCAGTCAACCTAAATAATCAAAATGAATATCTGTATAAATGGGAATCAATACCAGTTTGTATCTACTTTGTTGGACCCAATTCAATGTGGGTGAAATAATTAAATATGATATTCTTTGCCATTGGTTTGGAAGGTTGGGTAGAGATTTTTTAATTTTTTAAAGGTTTATTTTTTCCCTTTTCCCTAATGAATTGTAAATGTCAGTCTTGAGCAGGATTCAGAATCTCTTTGTCCTTCAAAATAAATGCTCACATATTTTTTCAGGAAGGACCCTCGGGGTTCCAACCCATGGAGTTCCCAAGCCATGGGAGTTCCCAAGTCACACATTATTAGAGCTGAAACAAATACAACAACAATAATAATAATAATAATAATAATAATAATAATACATTGTTGATAAAAATGTATATTCTGTCTTATCCTGTTAGCTCAGGGCAGATTACAGAACAGAAAAATGCATATGCACATATGTATAAGGTCGACCGCGGGCACCCTCTTGCAAGTTCCATCATTGGCCCAAGTATGTTATTAAGGGCACACAGAGAGGTGTTCTCAATGGCTGCTCGACAGCTTTGGAACTTTCTTCCTGGAGGTTCATCTAAGCCCAAGCCTGAAAATTCTCCAGAGGCAACAAAAAACCTACTTATTGGGCCAGGCTTTTAGTGGGTGGGGGAATAGGGTTTGGGGTTTGGGGTGGAAGTGGTTTTAATTGGGATTTTATACAGCTTGCAATTTTTATTGTGTTTTTTTTTTTTAAAAAGTAATGTATATATTTTGTGTATTTTTATGCTGTAAACTGGCCTGAACCTTTAGGGAAGGATTAGGTACAAGTATACGTTGAATAAATAAATAAATATATTAAAACGTGTGGAAGAGAGGAATTGTTAGCATTGTTCTCTCTCTCTCTCTCTCTCTCTCTCTCTCTGTTTTTGTTTTAAACCCATGTTGATTTAAACTGAATGGCATTTTCAACACTAAGAAGTTCTGCTTTTTCTTCTTTAATCTCTCCGTTTCCATCTCATATTGCTTCTCTCTGCAGATGCTGGCAGACAGAATTAAATGGTCATAACAATTCAAGAGAGAAGAGTTGATTTTACTATCAGCCAGCTATATCCATAGGGATGGCAAAGATCTAGGGGGAAAACTATAAAATAGGAATAGACATAAATTTATATATTGTACATTTTCCCTGGGCTCTGCAGGAGGAAATAAATAAAAGAGAATGTGCTTTAACTGAGCCACCAATTTATTAATCTAACACATCTGAGAAATTATTCAGCAATAGCTGATATAGTAAAGATCAGTTTTCCTTCATATTGGTGGTGGGAGACCTCTGGCCCAAATCACACTGTGACTGTTTTTATTTGGCTATGGTCCAATTCCTAAATCTGGCCCTTGGATCTAGTCTGTACTCTCAAGCACTAAAACAGTGAACTAAGGGAAAGAAGTGGAAATGTAGGCGTGCACTCACGTATAGGAGTTGGATCCATGGCACAGAACCATGATCTGACTCTCCCCTTTAGCAGCACTTGTCAAAGTTCAAAGTTTATTATTATAAACCAGGCGTAGCCAATTCAGCCATAGCCCAACAATTGCCAAACAGAGCAATAAGCAAATCTTAAAAAACAAAAAAACAACAACAAGGATTTAAATTTTGTTTCTACACATTAATTTAAATCATATATATGGTTTAAATAATAGCATGACTAAATATACCCATAACACAGTAGCCAAGCTTAAACAAAAAAATCCAATTTTTAACAATCAGTAATTAAGGACTAAAATAGCTTATAATTTAAAAAGCGTTCCCAAATTACAAAGGCCTTTAATAAAAATTTAGCAACTGCCTGAGTAATTTCAGACAATTTATCATTTAATCAAATTTTAACCTGTTCCGAGTTTGCTGTGCCCAAATATCTGACTAAAATTGCGTCTAGATGTTGAGTTCTGATCTTATCATATAGTTGGCACTCAATTAGCACATGGCTCACTGTTTCCACTTGCTCATAATCAAATGGGCAAAGCCGATCTTTAAAAGGTACTGCGGCACAGCATCCTTCCATAACATTTGTGGGAAGGGCATTTAGACAGGCCAACAAAAAATTCTTGGCCTGTCCTGATGATAGATTATCCTGCCAATATCTTTCCGGATGCCAAATCATAGGAACGAGGTCATAATACCTTCCCAACGAAGGTGAATCCTTAATTACCGCGATATCCTCTTGATTGGCAATGTCATCTATTCACTTGTATACTTCTGTTTTGGCCATCCAAGTTCTTTACCCTGAAAGTATAATGTTGAAAATCCTAACTTGACAATCCACTTGTTCATGATACCAGACCATGAGGATTTAAACAGATCCTCAGCAAAAAAAGAAAATAGACCTGTCTGAGGGGGAGGTGCAATGCGCAACCACAAAACCAAGGCGTACTTCAAGACTCACATATTCCATCTTAATTGGCCGAGCTCCAGCCTTATAGCTGCTGAAACTATGCCTCTTGTTAATTGGAGTAATTTTGTTAAAAATACAGACCGAACCCTGTCTAAGTTATATGGGCGTTTGATTGACTAAAATGCCACACCATATAACAGTTGAGGAGCAACCTTCGCATTAAAGACCTTTAAGGTGATAATCTCTCTCTTCATTCCTTTTTTACTAAAATAGCTCAAAATAGCAGTTCCAGTGCCGGTTGCATTTAATGCTGATTTAGCCTGTGTCTTCCAGCTGCCTGATTTACTAAAGATGATGCCCAGATATTTGTATTTATTAACTTGCTCAATGATTTCTGTTCCTACCTTCCAAAGATATTTCTTCCTTTCATTTCCAAAAATCTTTTTTTTGGTTTTGGCATAATTAAGATGGAGTTTATTAATAGAGCAGTAATGCATTAACTCTCTTAGCTGTTTATTCATCCCTAATTTTGATTGGGATAGCAATACTGTATCATCTGCATATAGCAGTGCACCAACTGCGTGATCTGCCAGGCTTGGGGGATGAAATTCCCTGCTCGAGATGCACAAATTAGATCATTTAGGAAAAGGTTGAACAAACTTGGAGCCAGTATACATCCCTGCCTCACTCCTATGCGGGAAGGAATTTCTTTCGTTAACTGTTCTATATTGTTTATCTTAATCCTCAACACATTGTTAGAATATAAAGCCTCCATAAGGAAGACCAATATTCGATCAATTGAGGTGTTACTCAGCTTTTTCCACAGGCAAGTTCTGTCGACTGAATCAAAGGCTGCCTTTAAATCGATAAAGGCAGCATACAGTCTCTTATTTTGGGTCACATATTTTTCTATTAAATGTGTAAGAGTCAGAGTATGATCTAACATTGACCGACCCTTCTGGAAACTAGCCTGCTCTGGACAGATTACTTTCTCTTTTTGTAACCAATCTGTAAAAAAAAATTTGCCAGAAATTTGGTGTAAAGTTTCCCTATTACGCTCAGAAGGCTGATAGGGCAATAGTTTACAGGATCTTCTCTCACGCGCTTCTTGTGGATGGGTATGACAACTGCCACCAGCCAGTCAGGTGGAATCTTACCTGACATATTCACCCATGTAAAAAGTACAGCTAAAAAGGGCATCCACCAGTCTCTATGTTTTTTCAAAAGTTCTGCTGGAATCAGATCACAGCACTTGTCTCAGAGCCAATCCAACTGGCAGAGATTGTATTAATTTTCAGAGTGCCTCATGGGAGGGAAAAGGTTCCCCACGTAGATCTACATAGTAGTCTATAACCCCATGGGAAGACTGCTGCTTCTATATGCAAAAGCCTTTCCTCCAAATATGTGGGAGCCAATAATCTTTGGCCACATTCTTAAATTCCACCAATAAGCTATAGAGCCCACTCAGCTTCGGCTGGCACCATCCAGAAGGAGGCAGAACCCTCACGAAAGGAGGAAAGGTGGAACAATCCTTAAACAATCTCAAGCATTTTCTCTCCTTTTTTTTTCTACTCAAAGACTTCACACCTCAGAAGTTAGTGGGCAGTGGAAAGTGGAAATATTTAAAGGTATTTTCGGAAACTGCCTTGAAGGAGAATGATTTAGAAGTACTTTAGAAAAGCTTGTTGAGACTTACCTCTTCCCGGCCAGTGCCAAACTCTCTCGTTTTAGTTGCAGACAGGGATATTCTCTACAACACCCTGGGTTGGATACTGCTCCTCTAATACATTATTGGGATCTCTAGTGACAAGTGAGACAAATCTCATCCAGAATTGCTGTTGCATAATTTTAGGCCAGAAATGAGAAATCTCATTGAATGCTGTTTCTGTCAGAAGCAGGGAAATTCCAGAGATTCATGTAATGTGGAAACTTACCGGCTTTCCTGCTGTTTTTGTCATTTTTGTTATTGTTTGAACGGGCAGGGATACTAAAGGGCCGGACCCAAGCCTCGAGTGTGCCCCAGGTGCACCTCTGGGAACTGTGGAGATGAAAACGTGCCAGCAAAGCACCCAAGAAGTGCTGAAAATTGCCATAAAAGTGCTGTAAAACTGTTGTAAGAGTCCTGGAAAGTGATGAAAACATCCTGGAAACAGTGGAAAGTGACTCAAAGTCCTCGAAAGTGATGAAAATGATGAGAAAATGGCAAAAGCACAGAATCACCGGAAACTGATGAAGTACCCATGGAAACTCGCAAGCACTCCCAAAAGGTCAGCATTTCCCTTTGGAACAGGATGCTTGGGGCTGGAGGCCAGCATTAGCCCTAGTGCTGGCTGAAGGAGGGCATGGGTCAGCGTCTCCTAGGGGCACCTAGCAAACCCAGAGAAATGGGATCTTCAGGGAGCAGTGGGGGATATTGCCACATTGGAAAGGGGTAGGATGAGGAGACTTTCTGGTCACCTTTCTGCCATGGTACTGCTCCCTGCCTAATATTGGGTGCTTTTAGATGCTGGGACCCATGCCTATGCTCTGTCGCACATCCAGGTGGCCCGTCAGTGTAAAGACAGGAGGCCAGATGTGCAGGTGAAGCAGAGTCAGTGCAGGCAGCGCCAGCCCCTCTTGCGGTACGCCAGAACATCCCTGAGCACCACCAGTGGAGCAGGCTTCCCAAACCTGGGGCACCGGCCTGAGGTGGAGCTACAGTCCATCTGCTCATCAGACAGCCACTGCAGCTCCGCTTTTGGATGGGGGTTGCCCTAGGTAACACCACAGAGCTGCAGGTAGCAGCGTAGACCATCGGGCAATTCACCTATAGCTCTATGGTGTGGGGGTAAGGGGCACCACATGGGTGGAATGGCAGCTGCCAGGTCTGTTTAAACCCAGTGCAGGTAGGGCTGCATGCGGGGATGTGGGGATGGCCACTCCCAGAGCAGGTCTAAGAGTGATCCATCTAAAAACAGCCATTGTGATGACAAAACACTTTGAAGGGGGGATGGCCAGATTAGGAAGAGGTGGGAGAAGCTCTTTGTCCTGCCTCCTTCCTGGTGTGGCTCCATCCCCTTCAGAGGAAGGCCTGAGCCAAGGTGACAGACCTACCTCCACTCAACATTGGAGCATTCAGTTCAGAGCTTATCTATCAGAAAAGGCACCCTTCGTAATATGTCTATAATGCTTCCTGCTGCTGTGCATATTTCTCCAAGGATTTTTGTCAGAACATTGACACAACTGGACTCAACTTGGCCTATCTTTGAAGATGGATTTTGTCCTCGCTTTCCATGGGAGCAAGCCTGGCTCTCAGTTAAAAAATTCTGACAAGAATTGAGTGCAAGGTTTAATGGTTGCTGCATATTAAGAAAGGTTTTAATTATCTTCTGGAACATGAACTGTTTTGGGGGAGGAACTATTTGGCTTTTTTACCCAATTTCATAATCTCTGGTGCAGGTAGACATCTCCCCATAGTTGTGATTAGTTTCTCATAGCTAAAGCTAATTTCATTTCATAACCTACCTGCCATTCTCCAGCACAACTGGCAGAGACTCAAACCATGTGCAGTATTGGTTCCCTGCTTCTCCAAAAGGAAAACAAACATGATAACGCTTTATTATTTTGCATCATTTCCAACTGGAAATACCACAAGACAACATAGGGTATTTTCAGACGTGACGGGGCCTGTATTGGCCCTGTCACGGAATCACCCATTGATCCCCCGCCGGGATCAAACCGGCATGTCCAACAGACGTGCCGACTGATCCCAGAGGGGAATTGGGGAGGGGGCGGGGCCGCACGGCTCAATGTGCAGCCGCACAGACCCACCCCCCACGCTCCCTAGGATGCCCACCCTCTTGGGAGATGAGCGGGCACCACAGCCAATGCAGCCACAGCATCCCCTCCTCAGGGAATTGACCAATATCAATTTTTAAATAATATGAAACCCCCTAACTCTACCCTCCAATTCTCCCAAATCCCCTACCCCACCCCTCCCAAATCCCCTACCCTACCCCCCTACCCCTACCCCACCCCCTAACTCTACCCTCCAATTCTCCCAAATCCCCTACCCCACCCCACCAATCTCCCCCATTTACCCCTCCCTCCCCTCCTCCAAAGGCCTGGATGAACAGTCAAGTCTTGCATACCCGCCGAAAGGCAAGCAGACCTGGGGCCAGGTGGACTTCCTTCGGTAGGGAGTTCCACAACCGTGGCCCGATCACTGAGAATGCCCTTTCTATGGTGGCCCCCCACCTTACACGGGGGACCTCCAGATGGGTGCCCCCTGTGGATTGGAGCTATTCCAGTGCATGCCAAGTGCACAAGCATTCACAGAACAGAAGGAAGCAAGCCAGAAGGGACAATACTAATAGGCATCCAATGGAGGTTATGTAAGTTCCAGGAGCAACTCTTTATAACTTTTCTTTAACTTCATTGTTTCAAATATTCTGACCAGAATGTTTTGCGAATACATTGTTTCCAAATACTTTGGAATGGTTCCAGTGTTGTGTGAACCTTAAATACAATTTAAAATTGTTTATGGACATTTGGGGTCAAGAAAATTAGCTGGTATATTCTTGGTCTCTGTCTAGCACAACACAGTCCATGACTAGGGCTTGGAGGCTTCTCTGTATTTGATAATAGTAAATAAAAACAAAACCTTTTGGTGCAGAGGTTTTCCATGGGCCAATTTAGTGCTCCTATGGACTCTCAACATTGTAAGTCCTCCCCTAGGAGTTGTTTCCAGGGGAGGGGGAGGATCAGGGCCTAGCAATACAGATGCCACTGGAGACCCCACAGCAGTGACAGCCAAGGACCCAGCAACCACCAACTGTGGCCATTTTCACATGGAGGTCCCCCCCTCACACTCGTGTGTGGGTGGGCGGTGCCCATGTGAATGCCACGGCGGGCATGATCAGGAACACTGCAGGCTCCCGTGCTCCACACACCTCCACCCATCACCCAAACATGGAGCAACAGGCGCCAGTGCCTAATGCTCTGTGTGTGGCGGTAGGTGGAAGTGGGTGGGGGTTCATGGGAATGCACCCCCACCCACTGCCCACCCATCCACCGTGCAACCCATCCATCCCCCCATGCACCTGCCCACATGGGGTCAGGTGTCTGTGGCCTGGAGGTGCCCTGGGGCACTGCTGGGTTGCTCATGGGTGTTTCCCTTCATCAGCAGCAAAGGTGGAATCACTGGAGCTTTGTCTTTGTATGGGGAGCTGTGTTCTGGGGTAAGGGAGGACTGAGGTTTGCCACAGACTCCTTGTGGGGGAGGGGAACATTAGTTGGGGCTGGAAGAGGCAAGGGAGTGGAAGTAGGTGAAAGGGGATGGGTTTTTCCCTGTCTGCATACCTGGCTAATCTGCCTTTGGAGATGCCAATTACAGGAAATGTCCTCCAGCTTCTTGTGTATCCTGGGAAATGTTGGCCTTTTATTAATTGTCAATGTTCGAGGTGAAACTGTAACCATTTGGAGTCAGAGAGCAGAGGTGTTCAGGGGGAGGAGTATTGAGGACAGCTTGTATCTTTTGGGCAAAGGGAGGTATGGTAGGGGCTGGAGGAAATGTTACCATGGGTGCACTGGTTGGCAAGTGAAGCCTATTTTCCAACTCCCTCAACCCCTGTCTTAACGTGGTACTGGGTGGGTTTTGGCGGAGTTTGGGGGTGGGTTGGGAGTTTTGGGGTGTGTTTGTATTTTATTTTTTTCTATCTTTTGTATGTTTTTATGTGTATGTTTTATCTTATTTTTTATTATTATTATTATTATTATTATTATTATTATTAGTAGTAGTAGTAGTAGTAGTAGTAGTAGTATATTAATCAAGCATTTATATATATATATATTTTTAATAAATATTTGTTAGCTGCCCCCTCATGCCTACGGCATCTTGGGGTGGCTTACAGCATAAAAACACACAATAAAATTAATTAAAACAATGTTTTAAAAATACAGTCCCTCCCCTACCCCACCCTCCCACCCTACCCTCTGAAGGCCTGGGCTTGCAGGCTCGCTGAAACGGCAACAAACCTGGGGCCAGACGGGCTTCCTCTGGGAGGGAATTCCAGAGTCTTGGCCCGGCCACCGAGAATGCCCTCTCCATTGTGGCCCCCCACCTCCAAAAAGGCGCCCCCAGCAGACCACAGGGATCGCTCTGAGGCACAGAGGGCGAGGCAGTCACCAAGGTATGAGGGGCCCAGACCATGTAGGGCTTTATAGATCAACACTAGCACCTTGAATCGGGCTCGGTACACTATAGGCAGCCAGTGCAGAGTACGGAGCCAGGTGTTATGTTCTCCCGCCTTCCCGTCCCTATAAGGAGATGGGCTGCCACATTCTGCACCAACTTAAGTCTCCAAACAAGAAACAAGGGAAGCCTCATGTACAGCGCATTGAAGTAGTCTAGCCTTAAGGTGATGAAGGCATGAATGAGGGTGGCCAGGTCGGGCCTGGAAATGTATGGACACAGCGTCCGTACCAGATACAGCTGGCAGAAGGCGGCCTTAGCCACCAACTCTACCTGCCGATCCAGCCAGAGCCCCGAGTCCAACACCACCCCCAGACTCCAAACCTGCTGGGCTACAGGAGGGCGGACACCCCCTACCAGGGGAGTCAGTACCTCCCTTGCCCTACCCACCACCATCACCTCCATCTTATCAGAATTGAGCTTCAGTCTGTTCTGCCGCATCCAATCCGCCACAGCCTCCAAACATTGGGAAAGTAATGAGACAGCAGGACCTGGGTCAGTTGAAAATGAGAGGTACAGCTGAGTATCATCAGCATATTGGTGACATCGCACCCCGAACCCTCTCACAATCTCCCCCAGCGGCTGAATATATACATTAAATAATAGCGGAGACAAGTTCCAACCCTGCGGAACGCCACAGGTCAAGGTCTGGGGGCTTCATGTTTCAGCCCCCAGAACCACCTGCTGGCTTCTCTCCAAGAGGAATGAGCAAAACCACCCTAGGACACTCCCGTCCAGATCCCCCCAGGTCTCGCAGCTGTCTCAGCAGCAGCCCATGGTCCACGGTGTCAAATGCAGCTGAGAGATCTAGCAGGATCAAGAATGTTGAACATCCTGCATCCATCTCCCAGCGGAGATCAAACACCAAGGCCACCAATGCCTTCTCCGTACCATAGCCAGGGCAGAACCCAGATTAAAAAGGGTCCAGGAAACCAACGCTGTCCAAATGTGCCTGGAGCTGCAGTGCCACTTCAATAACCTTCTCTAAAAAAGGAAGATTAGAGATGGGTCAGTAGCTGGTGAGAGCATCCACATCCAAAGATGACTTCTTCAGCAGAGGGCACATCACCGCCTCGAGACTGGGTGACAATCTCCCCTGCCGAAGGGACACATTCACTTCCCTTGCCAGCACCATCTCGAAGGTTTCCCTGGAGGCTTTCACCAACCAGGATGGGCATGGATCTAGTTCATAACTAGTGGCTCTAACAGACCCCAGGACATTCATCGCATCAGCTGGTGTCACTTCCTGAAACTCTTCCCAGAAAGATCGACCAGATGGTGCCTCCATAACCTCATGCCCCTCGCTTACTGCTTCCAATCCAGTGTCAAAGTTACTCTAGATCTGAGCAATCTTGTCTGAAAAGTAGGTGGCAAACTTCTCACAGTGGGACTGGGACAAGTCCCTGTCCAGGTGGAGGGAGGCCAGACAGACCAGCCCCTGCACCACCCGGAACAGCTCCGCTGGATGCAACTTCACAGACGCTATGAGGGCAGCAAAAAACTCCTTCTTTGCTGTCCTCACAGCCTCAACACAGGACTACAAGTGGGTTCTATGGAGAAGTCAGTCAGATTCAGAGTGAGTTCGACGCCATCGTCGCTCTAGTCGCCTACCTACCTGTTTCATACACCGCAGCCCCTCAGTAAACCAAGGGGCCCTGCTGTGATGAGATGGTGACGAGACGGAGGGAGAAAGTGCAAGAAATGTACCTGGCACTTTACAAAGTAATGGAATAGACACGGTCCCTGCAGTAGGGCTTACAATCTGAGAGATGGGGGGAGGGGGGGATGATGAAGGAAGGGGAACAGAGGAAGATACAAGGAGTGTAACATTCATGAAGATGCAAGGTCTCAGGTGCATGTGCTTGGCTTGGTTACATCAAGAATGATGGCTGGCTGGTCCATGTGGTGAGGATATGAGTACACAGACCTCAGGTAACAGATTGTACTGGATGGTAGATATCTGCAGGAGTTAGGAGAGGGAAGCGAGGAGTCGGGGAGGACAGAGCGGAATAAGTGGATCTTGAGGAGGGATTTGAAGGTACAAAGGGAGGGCAGATGTGGACGGGGAGGGAGTTCCATGCATGGGGGCAGCTAGGGAGTAGGGACAAAGGTGGTTAGGGTAGCAGGGGAGCTGTGGGAGGGTGAGAGAGGGGACAGAGGAGGAGTGGAGTTCACGGAATGGTGTATGGAGGGAAATTAGCACACTGTTGGCACAGATCATGACAGCTAAGTATTCTGCTCAGCATTGACCTTGGATTAGCAGCGATGTGTGTGTGCGCGTGTGTGCATGTGCTTAATAGCAATGAGCTGCAACCTGGCCTGTTGAAGGTATCCAGTGCCTAAAGGCTTAATCTTCTCTTAAGGCAGCTTCCTGTCCAATCATCTTTATGCTATATGTTTTGGACCTGGTATAACAAATACCAGGGGGTGGATTTGGCTGCACCTTTCTATCCGGTCAGAGAAAAAAACTTCCCTCAGTCATCCATTCCTGGATTGCCTCCACCATCTCCACCCTCCCTACACAACCACCTTCCTTGTTTCAGCCACTGATGGGAGGGAAGGCCAGTCAAGAAGATTCTTTCCCCATCTTGGTATCAATTAGAGCTGAAATGAATATCCATGCAAAATATCGCATCCAACAATCTTGCCAGGTTCGATTAGAGTCCAACAAAGTGGATACAAACAGCTGTTGTTCCAGATTTGTTTGCGGTAACAAATATCCATTTACTAAATTGTGCCAAAAGAAAGTAAAAAAAATACCAAAGTAACTAAATGCAATACCTAAACAGATATGCAACTAATGTGTTAACAAACATGACACTGGCCTGCTGTGGTCTGCTTGGGCCACTGTCACATTTGTTCAGGAACATCCAGATGTTTGGCCCCAAATTTCCCTGGGTGTGCTGGTGGATAGCTTGGGCTGTGACTATGGAAACCTCTGGAGTCACAGCCCGGGCTAGCCACCACCACACCCAGGGAACGGCCTGCTCACCTGACTAGAGCAGACTATCACATGTGGTAGCCTGCTGTTCCCAGCTTGGTCCAGAGTGGTCCCCATGATGGGTTGCCATGGCTACCCGTCATGGGGAGAGGTGGGCTAATAGACGCAGCATGGGACTAGGCTCTTTGAAACTGTGATTAATATTCATGAATTTCTGCTGGTGCAGAATGCCACAGCCCATCTGCCTACGGGGACGGGCCACCAGGAGCACATTCAACTGGTGCTCCGGGATCTCCACAGGCTGCTTGTTGTCTTCTGGGCCCAATTCAAGGTGCTGTTTTTAACCTATAAAGTACTAAATAGCCTGGGCCCTGCTTATCTGGGGGACTGCCTCACTTTCTGCACCCCAAGGCGGCCCCTGCAGTCATCAGGGAGTGCCGTCCTGGAGGATCCTAGGGATGAGCAAACGCGGTTCAGAAGTTTGGAATTCGGCCTGAACATTAGCTGGCCGAACGGAACTAGAACTGAAAGTCGAAATGACCGAACTGTTCGGTCAGTTCAGGTGAGTTCGGGTGGCAAAAACGTGTCACTGGAAGGCAAAACATGACAGGGAGGGGGAGTCAGCTGAGGAGCAGACTTCCAGGCACCAGGGGTGGAGAGGCTTGGAGTAGCAGCCAGCCTGCCCAATCACCATCCCTTTTCGCCTCAGACCACTCACTTCGCAGTCTGCAATTGGCCACGGGCTAGGCTACATGGAGCCAATGGGGCTTGCGGTGAGGTGGGCACAGCAAGAAACAAAAGTGATTGCCTCCCGCCTTCCCAACATCTTCTAGCTAGTCACTGTACCTGGACAGCAGGCATTTCAGAAGGCTCCCTCTCTCCCAGCAGTTTTTGTTCCTTCCTATTCCTAATTCATTGCCATCCTCCTCCTATTTCACCCATCCAACCCATTTACCTCAATATTATCATTGATTTAGATTATATTAGATAGATTTAGGTGTTATTTTTTTGTTTTTACCCCTCCCTGTGTTCCCTGTGTTCAATTTTTCTTCCTCCCTCCCCCCTCCATTGAATCCTTTCCCTCTCCCTCTTATTCCATCCCTGATTTCCTTCCCCTGTTTTAAGTTTTGGATTTAATTATTAGGATAATAATTATTAGAGTTAATTATTAGGATATTCCATTTAGTTCAATAGGTTTTAGAATAGTTAATAGCAGTTAGATTTAGTGTAGAGATAGATAGATATAAAAAAAGAAACAGCGACTCCAGTCCCAGGACCCACCATCAGGGTTCTGGGGCCTATGTTACTGGCAGGGAGGGCTGTGACCAATATGTATCTAGAAGCTTCCACTCTAGCCCGAGGACCCACCATCATGGGTCTGGGGCCATCATTCCTCGCACAGAGGCAATGTCATTGCACCACACCAAGAAACAGCCACTCCAGCCCCAGGATCCACCTTCAGTGTTCGGGGACCAAGTTACAGGCAGGGAGGGCTGGGGCCAATATGTATCTAGAAGCTTCCACTCTAGTCCCAGGACCCACAGTGATGGGTCTGGGGCCATCATTCCTTGCACAGAGGTGTGTCATTCCACTGCATCAAGAAACAGTCACTCCAGCCCCAGGACCCACTGTCAGGGTTTTGGGGCCAAGTTACAGGCAGGGAGGGCTGGGGCTAATATGTATCTAGAAGCTGTCATACTAGCCCCAGGACCCACCATCATGGGTCTGGGGCCATCATTCCTCGCTCAGAGGTGTGTCATTCCACTGCATCAAGAAACAGACATTCCTTGCACATAGGCAATGTCATTCCACCGTCACCGCACCAAGAAACAGCCACTCCAGCCCCAGGACTCACCATCAGGGTTCTGGGGCCAAGTTACAGGCAGGGAGGGCTGGGGCCAATATGTATCTAGAAGCTGCCACTCTAGCCCCAGGACCCACCATGATGGGTCTGGGGCCATCATTCCTCACTCAGAGGTGTGTCATTCCACCGCATCAAGAATCAGCCATTCCTTGCACAGACAGAGGCGATGTCATTCCACCAGCACCACACCAAGAAACAGCCACTCCAGCCTCAGGACCTGCTGTCAGGGTTCTGGGGCCAAGTTACAGCTACGGAGGGTTGTGGCCAATATCCACAAGCTGCCACTCTAGCCCCAGGACCCACTATCATGAGTCTGGGGCCAGAATTTCTTGCACAGAGAGTCTTTTTCCAAACGCCCAAACCAAACCGAACACAACCAACCGAACGGCCGAACCCAAACCTGGCAACCAGACCGAACAGCTGAACCGAACGGACGAACCGAACCAAACAGCCAAACCCGAACTGCGATCTGTTCACCCATCCCTAGAGGACCCCCACTATAGATTGGTGGTTACTGACAGGCGGGTGTTCTCAGTGGCCACACCTGTGTTGTGGATCTCGATTCTGGCTGATGTCTGTCTCATCCCTAATCTCCTCACCTTCTGGTGCCAATGCAAGGCATGGCTCTTCTGCCAGTCTTTTGGTGATTGGGAGGGGCTTGGGGAGGTTTAGGAGTTGGTGGGTTGTTTTTGTTTGTATTTTTTCACACACCAGAAGTTGTTTTTTTTTTAATTGTTCTTACTGCTTTTTACCTGTTTTATATTTTATCATATTTGGATGAACTTTTTAGTATTGACTGTGAGCTTCCTAGAGCTGCCTGAAGCAGAATTAGGTGGAATAAAATGAGTACAATGAATAAAATAATGAATACAAAAATGCCTATTCATTTTAACTCTCGATGTCAATAAAAGCCTTCTGCTAATCCCAGATAGTTGTCAGAGTGGACAGGACTCCTACTTCATTTTTCAAAACACTGAAATAGTTGCCCCTCACAATACACTTTCATGTTCATAAGTAGTATTTTTTCTCATTTTACAATTAGGGAAAAGATGAGACAGAAAAATTAAACCCAGAGTCATGAGTAGTATCTATCTATCTATCTATCTATCTATGTCGGTCTAAACTGATGATTTATTTATTCACAAATGGAGTATTTTAGCCCCAGTTCAAAGTCCATGCATGCATGGTGTGTGCACACATGAACCGAACTTACAACTGAACCAACGCTACGTATACACACACTGTGCTTTTGCAGTGTGCCAAAGTCTGCTGCCACCCAATTGTGCCATCACCCTCATCCACGGCCTCTCTCTCTGCCAGGTGATAGAGGTCCCCCTGCCAGGTGTGGTTGGGAAGTGGCAGATTTTGACTGTGGGCCTATGTGTGTATGCGCACAATGTCTGCATGTGCACAGGGTAGGTTTCACTCTGCTTGCATGCGGACCATCAATCAGGACCCTGGTTTGCTAGACTAATTCTGGCTCAGTGTTCAATACATATGCACACACAGACATACACATGCATATATCAGTAATGTCAAAGCCTTCAGATGATGCAGTACAAACAAACCTAGTGAAGTGGCCCTGCTTCTTCTGTGGTTATGAAAAGGAAATATTAAGTGAAGTTCCCATATGCATCAGGATGGACTAAGAACGATGTAGCGCTGACATCTGCTGAGTGATAATGCCAGTTGTTATGTTTTTAGACAACTGTTCATTTGAATTTTGGCTATATGGCATTCTGTTCCTGAGTTCATTTCAACACGTTTGTAAAAGGCTGGACCACAGGGTTTTACAGCCACATGCAGGAGGAAACTACTGCATAGTCTGACACTATTTGGAAGGTGTCACATTTGCACCAGCATACTAGGCACCTTGACTAGTGATCAGGAAGGGCAATACTACAGCCTTTGCTCTGCCAGCCCCTCCAAGCAACGTGTTAGAAAACACATGAAACAAAAAACACAGTCAGTTTGGCACATGTATTATATTACATTATCTGATGATCATCTAATAATCACATTTAATAATTATGAAATAAAACCACATCAAAGCAACCTTCAGCATTTAGATTTTTTATGTTTGTTTTCTGAACCCACCAAAGTTAGGAGATTCAAAGTCATGTTTTGTACAGCAACTGTAAATCAGCTTGCTTGTAAAAGCAAGAAGTAAAAAGAGAGGCAGATGGAGGTAACAGATTACTTTCTGTGGATCCAGAGCTATTCTTCA
Organism: Sphenodon punctatus; assembly: GCA_003113815.1. Taxonomy (NCBI): domain Eukaryota; kingdom Metazoa; phylum Chordata; class Lepidosauria; order Sphenodontia; family Sphenodontidae; genus Sphenodon; species Sphenodon punctatus. The sequence goes on along the minus strand of QEPC01006094.1, from coordinate 335,299 downwards.
TTTTAAGCAGCTTGTTAACCCCAGTGATAAGGTTTTTTTTTTCCTTCTGATATAGAACAATAACCTAAAAAAACATATGATAGCAAAAGAGCAACGATAAATGCTGAATACAAGCTGTTTGCCAGAGATTCAAACAGGCAGAAAAGCACTTCCAAGTTCACCATCAGTAGGTGTCATCCTGAGAAATGAACCTTAAAAATCTGATTAAAAGCATGTCGCTGAAGCCAGGGGAAAGTTCAATTGGCTCCAAGTGTGAGTCCTGCAGAGCTCTTGAACACGAAGAGTCTTTTTCAGTCGTCACACTGCAACATGATCTGGTTACAAAGATTATTTTGCTGTTGTAGGATGCATCGTGGATAGGGGTATATAGAACGCATAAAATGAGATTTAAATGTTAGAAGCTGCCATTCACAAACCGCTTACTCCAGTGTAGTCCTTTTTGGGGGAGTGGTATACATAACCTTGCTAAGAGTTATCAGCTGCACAGATGGACAGGGAAATACTGATGAGGATGTCTCGTTGGGAGTACATTATCCATGGGCTTCAGAGCTTCACTGCCTTCCAAGAGCTTTCCAGACACAATTCAAGGTGCTGCTACTGACACGTAAAACTGTAAAATTTGGCCCCTGGGCCCCATATTTCTGAAGGACTGCCTCCTCCCATATACTACATCTCATGATTTTTGAGGTCAGCCAGGAGTGGAACACATTCATTTCTTGTAAGGATTTGCATATGTTTTTATTTATTTATTCCTACTTTATATATTGTTGTTTTTTATCTGCTGTTACTTGGCCTGATTGTTCTAGACAGAGTGAGATACAAATTTAAATAAATAATCAAGTACTTGCATCAAGTTCATATGGTGAAAGTGCACAAGCACAGATGGTTCAGCTGCAGTCACACAAGACACTTACTGCAGTTTGCGCAACTGTATCCCATACCGGTCACTGTTGCTCTGTAATGTAGTGCATTGTGTGGCCAGTGGCTGCCAGATGTTCACCCCGCCACATGGGGAAAGCTGGCTGCTATGGCATGTGTCCTTGGAAAATGTCTGGGACCCAGTGCATAGCGACCTTACCTTAAGTGTGCCGCCACTTGTGGGGCTGGTCCCCGTCTGCATGGCCAAGTGACAAGGGCTGCTGTGGGGCTTCGAGTGGTGGGTGCTGTCATCAAGGGTGTGTGGCCACATCATGGCTGGGGGCAGGGCAGTAGGCAGGCTGTGGGAGAGTGGGTGGAGCAAGGCTGGGTGGTCATGTGTATGGCCAGTGCTGCTGTTCACTCCTGGGCATGGAAGGACCTCTTACAGCATGATGGGACCTCCCACACCAGAGCAGACCATCTGATCTGGTCTCCATGCTGGCCGCACAGTGTGACAGCTGTGCTTGCCCACCACAGGGAGCTCAGGGAATGTGGCCCGCCTGAGTTGTGTGGCTACACCCAGAGAGAGGCATTCTTGGAGGGTTCTTTACATCTCCCCAGGACCTCAAATGTGGAGTTCCACAGGGATCTATTCTGTCCCTCCTCCTGTTCAATGTGTATATGCAGTCTTTGGGCGAGGTCGTGAGAGGGTTTGGCGTGCATTGTCATCAGTACAAAGATGACACACAACTCTACCTCTTTTTCTGCAGACCCAGGCCCGGCAGTCTCGGTGCTTACCCAGTGCTTGGCAGCTGTGGTGGACTGGATGAGGGCGTTGGGGCGAGCCATCTGAAGTTGAGTCCCAACAAGATGGAGGTGATGTTGGTAAGTAGGGATGGGGTGGTGTGGCCCCCATCATCGATGGGGTCTGCCCCCCAATGGACACACAGGTCCACAGTCTGGGGGTGCTCCTCGACTCACAACTCCACCTGGATCTCCAGGTGGAGGCTGTGGTGAGGGGAGCATTTCGCCAGTTACTTTTGGTACAACAGCTGCAGCCGTATGTTTTGGACTCGAAACTGGCCACCATCATCCATGCCTTTATTATCTCTAGACTAGACTACTGTAATGCATTCTACGTGGGGCTGCCCCTGGGGATGGTCCGGAGGTTGCAGCTGGTGCAGAATGCGATGGCCCGTATCTTAATGGAGACAGGTCGCCGTGAGCACATTACACCGGTACTCTGTTCTCTGCACTGGCTGCCTATCATCTTCTGGGCCCAATTCAAGGTGCTGGTAATGACCTATAAAGCACTAAATGATGGCCTGGCCCCGGCTTACCTGTGGGACACCTCAGGCCCTGGATTGCGTTGTGGCCTCTGCGGTTGGCTGGGGATGCCTGACTCGAAGTCCCCCAGATCTCCTGGATGTTGACGATGAGGAGGGCATTCTCGGTGGCCACTCTCAGGCTATTGAACTCCCTCCCAATGGAGGCCTATCTGGCCCCGGGCCTCTCCTCTTTCCGAAGACAGTGTAAGACCTGGGTGTTCCATCGGGTCTTTGGAGAGGGAGATGGGTAGGGTGAGGTGAGTTGGAGAGGGGGAATTCTGCCCCTTTGGTTCTTTTTACCATTTTAATGTTTTTAATGATAATATATGTGTGTTTTCATTATGTTTTTTGAATTTTGTAAACCTCCCCGAGCTGCTCTGTGAGTAGGAGGGGGCAGGGTAGAAAAATAGTTAAATCAATGAATAAATAAATAAATAAATAAATATGAAGCTTCCTTCCCTAAGGGGTCACCCGAAGCTGGGTCAGAACATTTGCCAGAGGCAATGTAAGACCTTTTTATTTGGCCAGGCATTTGGTAGGTACATGGAGACAGTTTTGTGCAAGGTTGGGTTTCTTTGGGGGATTTGCATATGTTTTTATTTATTTATTCCTATTTTATATATTGTTCTTTTTATATGCTGTTACTCAACCTGATAGGTTTAGATACGGTGAGATACAAATTTAATTAAATAATAAATACAGGGAAAAAACAGTACAAGTACATTCCAACATCGTTCCTCCTTTGACTTCCTAAAGGGCTTGAACTACACTTTAAGTGCACGGATTGGGCAATATTTTTTATTAAATGTTTCCATAATATTCCTGTATTTAAATGAATATAAGAAGGGGGCTTGCTTCCTTTATCCCTTTATTACTTCTCATAATTTCTGAGTTTAAAAATGCAGATATTTTCAAGGATAGTGTTGTACACCTAAAAAGCTGTCCCTGTTGTTACAAATCTTCGTACAATTGTAGATAAGTCCCGTGCATTCTGGCAGGAAGGGCATATGTTAATTCAGCTAATTTAAATGTAATTATCACACAACATAACATAACATGGGGGGAGATAAAAATTGTAGGTACCTCGGAAGTGTGTAAAATAGGACAAAAATGCCTTACAAATAACTAAAACTTTAAAACCTTTTTACTTCAGTCTCCTGCTGATTGTAAGAGATGTCTGTAAAAGATCAGCTTTTCCCAATGGGTGTTTTGGAACAGAATAATGTGCACTTAGTAGCAGCACACAAACATATAAGCAGGAGTCTGATTATAAAACTGTCATCCGTGAGCATTTTTATCTTTGCATACTGTTCACAATCTGCTGGAATGATTTCCATACTGCTTTTGAGCAGACTCTCTCTACTGAGTTAGACACAGTTAATGAAGGAGAGTCTTAGGAAGCCCGATGCACTTTTGTGCTGCTCTGAACTTTGGCATACCATGGCATCGGGACTACCAAGGACCATGTACTGGTTAAGAATTTCTGGACAACACAACTCTGGCTAGGTCCCACTTATGCCAAAGTGGAGAAGGGTAACACAGGATCACAGCCAAGTCCTTTGCCCCATTATCGGTTAGAATCTTTAGATGGGCAGATCAAGACACATACTGCCCCCCCCCTTGCATAGCTCACCAAGTACAGCAGGCCTGGAGTACGGCTAGATACAGGGCTGGCCTTACCACAAAGCAACCTGGGGTAATTGCCCTGGCCCCTGCTATTTCTCAATTTCCAGGAGCCCCATAGTGGCCACTATTTTCACCAGGGCTGGGTGTAGAACCCCAAACTCCCTCCAATCAGGGCCCCAAACACAGCCACCTCGAGGTCTCATGTATGGTGCCCCAAGCGGGCAAGGCCACAGGAGAGGGGTGGCTCTATCAGGGCTCCAGTATTTTTAGCTTCACTCTGGGCTCCACAAATTCTAGTCATAGAGGTATATAGGCCTGAGGAAAGAGATTCTGAAAGAAGAAAAACACTGAAAGGAGCCCTTGCATACCTGGAAGTACGAGGTTAAACTAAACCAGTTCTGAATAGAATGTAACCATCAGTAGATGGGCCATGTTATCTTAATGGCATCATATATGCAGCTGCAGAGCTAGCAGAGTTATCATTACAAAGAAGGTCCTGTGCAAACTCAAGGGGCTGTTACTACCCCTTGGGCCCACACATAACCATAAGGATTAGATGAGCTGGCTCCATTCAACCCACCATCTGAATATAATCTCAGGGGAATGGGACACTCTCCTCCAATGTGTGCATAGGGATGAAACCTCCCTCCACTGTTAATGAGTAGTTTATTAGTCAGCAGTGTTGCTTGTCAACAATGTAACCACTCCAGTTCTTTACAGATCAACAATGTCTGTCATCAAGAATATGATGTGCTTTAGGGCTGAAACTTAATTTCAATGTTTTTCTTGATTATCATTGAGAATCAAGCTTTTTGACTAGATTCACATGAGAATTGAGGATCGAGAAAAGCCCCATTTCTTGACTGTTTCTAGATTGAGATTTTTTTTCTTGATTTACTTAGTGGAGCCACCTATGTGCCCTGTCCTATGCCAAGTCTCACATCCCGCATATGGTCATTTTGGAAAAGGACAGCTATTCTGCACAAATCGGCTGCCTTTTTCCCTAATTGTGATGATGTTGCCAGTGCCATTTTAGAAAAGGGCTGTGCATGTGCAGAATGGCCCAGTGGTCATTTTGTCAATGCTCAGGTTTTTGGGGGGTTTTTTCAGTGAGATTCTTACACCATTAATGAGATCTCAAGATCTTTCTAAGGGTTCTTGATTCTTGCAAGGTTCTTGAAAGAAACAAATTGATTCACATTTCAGCCCTAGGTTTGTAACAATTTCTCCATGTACCTTGTCATACATTACCTAACCAGTTCTAGCCTGATGTGTAAGCAACATACTCTGTACTGAAATGTAGGGGTGTGCACTTTGTATCTATTTCCCTAATAACTAAAACAACATTTTCCAATTTCATTTTAGTTATTAGGGAAACAGAAACGAAACAGAATTCTGTTTGCTAATTTGATTTTTGTTTTGCTTCTCAGGTTCGCTAACGTGCCTGAGAGGCAAAACAAAGGGTGCTTTTAGAGGGAGACAGAACTCCCATGAGCAAGTAATTAAAACCGCCATTAAAATTTGCATCTACGTACTCACACGTGAATGACTCTAGCACATGTTACGTGGAAACTTCTTTGTCTTAATCTGGTTTCTGGAACCCCCAATATCGAGGGTTCCAAATTGCATGTTGCGAAACTCGTGCACTAATGACATGGATTGACGTCTAAATGCCACTTGTGCGATATTGTATTTGCTCCAATCGCCATTTTGAAAGCATTCACATGCTCCAATGAACTGAATCTGATTGAAGCCTCCAGTTTCTCTGAATGCCATTTGCTCCAATTAATCCAATTATCATTGCCAAAAGTTAGCTTTACAGGTACAGCACAACCTTTTTTCATGCACAATGGGGGAGGGGGATTATGAATAGCACTTGCCTATATGCTGATAAGTCTTTGTGAACACAGGAGATTACTGCAACCTGAAAATTTCATGCACATCTAAAAACACCCACAGAGTCAACTTAAAATTGCTATTAAGCAAAGACAAGTCATGCAATGAATACCCATTAACATGAATGGAATACCCATAGAAATGAATGGAAAATAAAAATTTAACTGAAAAGGAAATTAAAACAAAATTTAAAAAACATAATTAAAATATTTTTTTTACAGGGAAACTAAAATGAAAATGAAATTGTGCCACTATGCATACCTCTGTTAAAATGTATATATAAACTGTGGGTGTATGACCCCTCCTCAGGCCTATTTATTTATTTGTCACATTTCTATGCTGCCCCCTCCTGCTTACATATCTCGGGATGGCTAACAACATCATAAAACAAAATGAATAAAATAATTAAACATAAAAACATGAAAGTAACGCAGGCAGAGAAAAAAACCCTACCTTATCCCAACCCACCCACCCATCACCTGTATCCCCAAACAAAGGTCTAGACCCCTTGTCTCTCCCTCTGTTCCCCTTCTTATGTGTCTCCCCCAGCTCCTGTGTCTCAGATTGTAAGCCCTAGGGGCAGGGACCGTGTCTATTTTATTACTTTGTAAAGTGCCAGGTACACTGCTGATGCTATATAAATGTTTGTTAATAATAATAATAATAATAATAATAATAATAACAACAACAACAAGCAGGTCTTACACTCTTCTATGGAAAGAGAGGAGGTCTAAGGATAGATGGACCTCCAACGAGAGGGAGCTCACAGCCATGGAGTGGCCTCTGAGAATGCCCTCCTAATAATTGACACCCATTAAACCCAGAGGAAATCAAGGAGGGCGCCCCTGAATGACCACAGAGGCCGATCCAGGACCCAGAGGATGAGGCGGTCCTTCGACCCTTAGAAGTTTGGATCTGGGGATCCTTCTGTGAAATATTCTGGGTCTCCAGGGAATTGAGTCCTAGTTTCCAGACTAAACTGAGGTGGAAGCATTGTGCTACAAGAACATCTCTTACTGGGAATGCTGTAATAGTGAAGCAGAAATTCCACCTATGTCCCATTTCCATTGGAACTGGGCATTTCAGTTGTTTTAATCGAAAACTGGAATGAACAAAATTCCGTTCCAATTTCTGGTTGGAAAGATTAAAATACTTTAGCCATTTTGAACATGCACAAAATGGCTTGATCAGAATTCCGATTGAAAATTCCAATCAAAATTTAACCAGCTGTTCTGTTTTCATGGGAGTGTTCTGAGAAAATGGAAAGGTTGTATCAATTAAGCCCTAGTTTGCAGAAGGAAGAACAAGCGCTACCTGGCTACACCACCTTGTTGGCAGGTCAAACTCAGGACACACCCCTTAACATCAGATGCCACACCCAGTGCACCTTCAGATGGACACTTGGGTCAGACATCCATACTAGCCAGGTGGGGGTTACAGCTGGATAAGTGTTAAAAACCCTACTTGAATATATTATGATGAAAGTCATTGATCACTAATTAAATCACTGAAAAACAAGGGGCAAGTATTCTCTTGCTGTATCATGTTTCAAACTGGACTGTTAAATCTTTGTGTGTAAACATATGTGCAGCCACTGTGGCAGCTTTACATTTGGGAGCAGGATGGCTGCCCCAGAACCTCCGGGCAGGTCAGCATCCTGCTCCTCACCATGATGGCAGTCATGGCTGGCTGCATTGGTACCTAACTCCCCCATTTTGGGCCAGGTGGGTGTGAAAACAAATGCATCCACCTGGTTCACTCTGCTCTCGCCCACCTGAGTGGCTCGTGGGGCTGAACCATGGACCCAGTTTGATCCAGGCCAACATTTCCAGCCTGGCTGGCAACCCTGCTGGTGTTTGAACTGGGCCCACATCTGGCAGGTCTGGAATAGATGTGTGGGTGAGCCAGTGTTATGTGTGTTAACAAAATACCCTTTGTGGCAGGGTCTTGAACTCTTGGTAGAAAAGACTCTTTGTGGCAGGTTCTTTTCTACCAAGAAGCTTATAGAACATGTACTGTAATGTACCCTGTGGGAGTACGAACACTATAAAAATCAGAAATAAATAACTATAGGAAACAGAGGCTCTAATGACCATTTTCATCTCTCTATATACAATGGCCCTCATCCCACAGCCTGCGGATCCCCACATGCAAGCTGCATGTGCACGCATGTGGGCAGTTTGCGCCATGGCACACTGTGCTGTTAATGTGGACCCCACGCGGCTGCGCGTACACAAGGCTCTGCGTGGGATCCGCAGGCTATAGAATCAGGGCTAATGTCTCATACACACTCACATACCCACAACTTCCCACGTGCATGGAGCACCTACTGTATATAGCCATTTTATGGATTTCCAATTAAGAAAATTGATAGTTATATCCAAAGCCAGAAAAAACAAGTGTTCTCTGAAAGAATAACAAAATGAGAGTTTGCTGATTCTACATGACCAACCAATTAAAGAAGACATGCCTTCCAAATTCCTGATTTGTGGTTGTTTAAAACTGTGGAACTCTCAGCATTATTTATTAGTGTATGACAAGTTACAGTAGTGCTAGATAAAACATTTTTTAACAGTGTTCTGGATTAAAAAGCAGCTTTAGAACTCACAGACTCAAACATTTAGCCTGATTTATAGGTTGTACAATAAGAGTACCAAGGCTATGTTTCACTGAGATCACTTTAAGAGACTTTTAAAATTAAGCAAAGAAGCAAATGTAACTACGAATCTAAACATGCTGTGAAATATTAATTATGCATTTTGAGAGAAAGGAATAAACCAGAAACAATTCAATTCACGACACAAACAGCCCTTGCTGAAGGCATTCTCTAAATAAACAGTTGTTTTTAAATCACAGAAGGGATGAAGTTGAAAACATTAGTTACAATTGCTTTTTGAAACATTTTTGCAGTTGTCTGTAGTAAAGAGCCTTAATAAAATGGGCAGCCCCTGTGTGTTTCTTGTGTGTTCGGGCAGCCCCCCCACAGCTCTCACTCACAGGTTTAATATAACAAGCCTAATACACAGGCAGGCATTCTTCCCTGCCGCACTCCGCCCACCAACTCCCCCTTTCCCTATGATCCCTCAGTATCCCTCCCCCCTATGATGACTCACAGCCACAGCAAACCTTTGGAAGAACAAGCCACACCAGCTGTTTCGTTATTCTAGGTTATGACTCAGGGAGGCAGTCCACTGCCTACTATCCCTGATCACCCACGGAAGTTCACATACCTGGATTTATATACTAGAGCTGTAACTCAGGCCTCGTTTTTTTTTAGTTTACCAAGGATTGGGGCATTTGTCCTTGATTTACCAAGTTGCAAATTTACTTAAGGGGGCGGGGGCCTAGTGGGGCATCAGGGGTTGGGTACTTACCCTCCAGAGGGGGTCCTGCAAATTACAGCCTCTTCCTGGGCTGGTAAGTTTTTTAAAAACAAAAAAACCAAACTGGGCATGCTCAGAAGGGCCTAAATGGCCCCTTCTGAGTATGCTCAAACCTTTCCAAGATGTCACAGGCAGTGTCAGTATACTGCGGGTGCTATCTTGTAAAGATGCTATGGGTGACATCTTGGAAAGGGCTGAGCATGTTTACTTTCAAACTTACAAGCCTGGAAGAGGCCACATATCACATGGGACTCCTCTGGGAGGTAGGTAACCTGTCCCTGACCTCCCCTACTAGACCCCCGCTCCCCTAAGCACCCCACCCCTGACTCCCCACTAGTCCCCCATCCTGCCTGCCATGCCCCTGCTGGCCCATTCCCTCCCTGGCCAGTGAGGGCCAGGGAAGGGGGAGCAGGAGTCTAGCACTGGCCTCCAGCCCCCACTGGCCTCCAGCCCTCTAATCACTTTCCCTGCACTCGGCTGTGGTTTGGACAAGTCTCAAAGTTCCAGGGCCCTTCCTTGGATCTTTGGAACTCAAAACATTGAGGCCAAATGCACCTGTCCTTGGTGATTCCTGAGGAAACCCAAGGGCCGAGTTTCAACACTCCTGTAGAGGAACAAAGAACATATTTAAATCAACCACCTAGGTTGGCCACCTGCCAACACAGTAAACAATAAAATACATATATTATGCCTCATAGCATCAGCGAAGTCTTGTCCAGCAGAGCTTTTCCAGGTGGTGAGGGGGCGGGTCAGTCCGGCCTCCCTCCGCCTGGAACAGGAACATTGCAGTGCCGCTGTGACATGTTTGTTGACTACTTCACTGATAAAATCACTCTGATTTACTGGATTCTCTTATGATTGGAGAACCATAGGTTATGGAAGCCCCATCTTGTCTGGTTTCATGTGATTCGTTTCAGTGGGTGCCGTCCGCTGATGCGGAGGATGTTCTTGGGATGGTCAGAGCCACCTCTTGTGAACTGGACCCATGTCTGTCCTGGCTGGTTAAGGCCATCCGGTAGATGTTGGTGCCTTTGCGGTGGTGGTGGTCAATGCCTTCCTTCGGGAGGACAGAGTGCTGAGCTACCTCAAAGAGGTGGTGATGCGTTCTCTGCTCAGAAAAGCATCATTGGATGTCGACTCCTTCACCAGCTATCAGTCTGTCTCTAATTAGTGGCTTGGCATCTGCAGGAGCATCTGGACTGCATCAGTTTTTTAGAACCCTCGCAGTCTGGCTTTCACTTGGGCTATGGTGGCACTGAGGCTGCGTTTGTTGCTTTGGTCAATGATCTCTGCAGTGAATTAGATAAGCATCATTCTGCCCTGCTGATTCTATTAGATCTGTCGACTGCCTTTGATACCATTGACCATGGGATGTTGGTGACTTGCCTGTGGGACCGGGTCAGAGTGGGTGGAAGTATTTTTTGAAATGTTCTGCTCATTTCTGGCCAGGAGAACTCAGTGAGTGGTGCTTGGGGATCATTTTTCATCTCCCCGAGATCTCTTGTGTGGAGTCCAGCAGGTATCCATTCTGTCCCCTTTCTTGTTTAATGTGTACATGCAGCCGCTAGGCGAGGTTGTGAGGTGCTCTGGAGTTTGGTGTCATCAATATGCTGATAACAACCAACTTTATCTCTCTTTTTCATCTGGATGAGGGCAAGCCGACTGAAGCAGAATCCTGACAAGACGGAGGTGATGCTAATAATGGGGAAGGTTCATCCCGCACTGAGCACTTTCCGCCAATTACATCTGGTGCTGCGGCTTTGGCCGTATGTCTCAGACTCTGACCTGGCCACTATCATCCATGCATTAATCACTTCAAGACTGAACTATTCTAATGCACTCTACATGGGCTACCCATGGTGATGTTTTTGGAAACTGCAGCTGGTGCAGAATACAGCAGCACATCTCCTTATGTGGATGAGCCAACAGGAGCACATTACACCAGTGTTCCATTCTCTGCACTGGCTGCCTATAGTCTTTCGGGCCTGATTCAAGGTGTTGGTTCTTACCTATAAAGCCCTATATAGCCTAGGCCCCACCTTTCCGTGGGATCACCTCACTCCCCAGGCTCTGGATTGACCCCTGCGATTGGTTGGGGTTGCCCTTCTTGAAGTCTCCCGGGTATCCCGGGGGGTGGCTACGGAGAGGGCATTCTTGGTGGCCGCGCCTAGGCTGTGGAACTCCCTGCCAGCAGAGGCTTGGATGGCTCCGGACCTCTCCTCCTTTCATTGATACTACAAAACCTGACTGTTCCATGGGGCATTTGGTGAGAGAGATGGGAGGGTTAGGGGGTAGCATTTTTACTTCCCCTGGTATTCCTATTGAGACTGGAGGTTTTACTGTTTTATTATTATGTGTTTATTTTTATTTATTGCATTTATATTATTGTCTTTTATATTTTCATAAACTTTTGGCCTCCCTGAGCTGTTTCGCGGGAGGGGTGGGGTACAAATTGTGAAAACAAATAAACAAACAAATAAATAAATAAATAATCAGAAGCCTTTATCACACAAACACCCTGCCCCTGGGTACATTAACATAATGCTCTCCTACATTTCCACCATCTCCTCTACAAAGGTGGCATCTGGGTCCTCAGTGACCTCAAACATAACCTTCAGTACCTTCTCAAACAAGGACTGGCTTTCAAGCTCAAGGGGATACACTGTGAGAGTCATAGTGCTTGTGTCCTCATAGATTTGTGCTGACTCCAGAGTAGGGATAGACATGGAGGGATGTCTGTGTGTGGTCACGGCTTCTATGGTAGGAACGGGAGTGGTTGGAGTGGGAGGTGGAGGATACATACCCAACCACTACTGGCCCTGAGGAAAGGTGCAGCCATAGAGGCAGCATGGAACGATGGCTCCATCCACAGAGAGGAACTACTCAAGGAGCTCGTAATAGGGTTATGTTTGCCTTCCACCACTGGAGACAAAGTTGTTGTCCTGGATCTCTTTGCATCTGCCTCTCAAATCCTTGTCCCACTGACATCACTGGTTCATGTCCCAGGTTGAATCTCTCGGAACACCTCTTCATTCCTGTAGCACTTCACCAGGGCATATTGGAACTTTTTCTCTCCCCTTAGGATGATGAAAGTCTTGGTTCCTTCCTCATTCCAGGGAAAGCAGTGGACTGGTAGGCGGAGAGTGACTCTGATTGTGTGGTGGTAGTAACGGTGTTGGTTGTGCCTGGCTGTTGGTTTGAGCCATGACCCCAGTGATAGTAATTCTCTGCAAGTCGTTATGGAGAACCACTGGGAAGGAGCAAGTGTCAGGCACGTACTACCAATCAGGAATAGCTGGGGGGTGGGAGGTCGCATGTTTGAAAATAGTGCAGTGGGCTTTTAAGGTGGAGGTTATGTGCATGCCAGTGAGAGCATGAGTGGAGAGAGGGACCAGAAGTGATCTCTCCTCAGAAACTTCTAGACTCTTCACTTGTGACTCCATGGTGCAAGTGGACCTGTACGTGCAGAGGCTGTACACAACCTAAATGATGGGAAGACAGATGGGAGGGTGCACATTAACCCACATTCACCGATACAGTGAGCTATGCATTCTCTAAGACCCCATGATGAGTAGGACTGTGTGCCTGGTGGCTGGTACGGATGAGATGAGGGTAGGTGTTCCCATTCCTAAGGGAAATACCGACCTTTCAGGAGCACTTGCGAATTTTTGTCAGTATTTTGTCAGCCTCCAGTGATTCTGCATTTAAGCCATTGTCAATATCACTGCCTGTAATTTTTCATCCTTTTCTGTCAATTTTGTCACTTTCCACCATTTTTCATCAATTTAAATCACTTTTTGGCATTTTTTTGTAATTTTTGTCCTTTTTCATCACTTTGGGGGCCTTTTATGAGTTTTATAACACTTTTGTGGCACTTCTATGGCAATTTCCAGCGCTTCCCCAGCACTTAGCTAGCATCTTATATCTCCACAGCCATGCACACAGGATGCACATGGTGCTTAGGATTGGACCTGGGCCTGTAGCAGCTCTACTTAACTTGTGAAAAATAACAAGTGCCAAAAACAGTGGAAAACCTGGGACGTTTCTGTGTCGTGCAAATGATCTGTTTTCAGTGGAAACAGCATTCCCCCTGATTCAGGCCTAGTGGCTGGTAGGGGCAAAAACCTAATAAATGAGCAAGTGGACTGCCACCTGGTCTGGGCTATTGTTTTGCTTGTTAACACCCAGAGTGTTATGACTTGCAAGGTTTGTTAAAGATAGGGCTGGATTGAGAACCATTTCTGGTTCTTATAAGATTCTTGCAAGAATGACCCTTATGGTCATTTTGCGCATGTGAAGTTTTTTATTATTATTTTTTGTTCACTATGAGGCCTGCCTGCCCTTGTGAGAAATGGAGAGGGTGGTGAGGAGTCCTGGAGCATCCCGGGACATGGAGAGAAGCAACCTGGTGAGTACATTTTTTAAAAAAAGAAGTGTAGGGAAGGGTGAGATTCTTGCTTTTCTCAGTGAGAATAAGGGCAATTCCTGGCCCATATTCATTTGCAAGAATGAGCCGGGAACCCTGATTCTCATTGAGAAAAATGAGAATCCAAGAAGTGAATATCAGCCCTAGATAAAGAGATAAGACAGTGTCTCATTTCAATTACAACCTACGAGTCTATGCGAGAGCCAGTTTGAAAGTGTCTCCACTCCAGTCCTTCAGTGTGACCAGTTCTGTAGGGGTGTGAAATTAGTTTTCGTTATGATAATAAAAATGAAATTTTTCAGTTTCAGTTTCATTATTGTAATAGCAAAACCAAAAAATAATAATGAAAAAAAAATGAATTTTCATTTTTGAAATAGTGGGGGGAAACTGAAAAATATATTTCTGACTATAGCTTTTTTGTTTCTTATTCAATTCTGATGAAACTTGGGAAGATTGTACCCCCAAGGGAGAGCACTATGCATACTAAACTGCTGATAGATTGGATAAAGGGAAATGATTTGATAGAAATTTGTGATTTTAAGAAATGCTGCATACACATTCCTGATTATAATTTCTTTATCTTCTATCCACTTTGCATGAAACTGGGAAGATTATTTCCCTCCCCAAGATTACCAATCCTTCCAAATTTCAGAAAGACTGGATAAAGGTCCTGATGTTATAAGCCATTAACTTGAAAATGCATTTCCGGCTGTAACATTTGTATATTCCATCCTGTTTACAAGACATTTGGCAGGAATGTATCCCACACCTTTCCTGTCATCTCTGCCAAATTAATGGCAATTTGATAAAGGGCCCCAATTTTATAAGCAATTGAAGTTGTCACCTTTAAAACCATTATTCAGATAAATCGCAGCACATGTAATGTCAGTCAAAGGCAGGCACCTGGCATGGCAGGCGGAGGGAGACTGTAGGAGGGCATATGGGGAGCAACCCAAAAGACTGACAGACACATTCACTGGCCAATTACTGATGCTTTCAGCTTTACAGGACCAATCAGTGGTGGCTTCGAGGCAGGCATAGGGGGTGGCCCTGAGGTGGGTATAGAAGGAACATAACTGGGACTTTGTGGATAGCATCCCAGAAGTCATAGACATGGTTTACACATCCAGGCTGGTCAATTATCATCACACTCACATCCTGCAGCAATGTGACAAGGACATAAGAGAATCTCTATTGGCTCTTTCCCAAACAGATGCTTCCAACTTCCCAGTAACAAGTGGGGGAGAGAATGTGTGGTGGTCACAGCACATAATTAGGATATTTGGTTGACATTTTTGCTGGCCAATTGGCATCACAAACCGATCTTATACCACAGTGACACATAAGAGAATCCCTAGCATAGGCTCATTCTCTGCATATGCTGTGCAGGCTTATAAAATTGGGAACCTTTAACAAATCTTTCTGATATATGGCAGAGGTTATCCTGAAGGTATGAGATACAGCCCTTCCAAATGTTATGTACACTGGTTGCACTACAAAGATGTTATAATCATATATACATTTATATGCTAATTGCTTATACCACCAGGATCCTTTATCTGATTCTTCTGAAAATTGGCACAGATAGTAATCTTTTGGAGGAGTATAAACTTACCAAAATTAATCCACATTAGCTGGGAGACGAAGAAGTTACAGCCAGGAACGTATATGAATATTTTTGCAAAATAACATAATTCAACTGCTTCTAAAATCTGATTCCTTTATAAAATCCTTCCTTAGCTTGGTACATTTAATTCCATCTATTGCAAGTACAGGACCTCCAGGTCTCATACATATATAATGAAAAACAAAAGAGTAACAGCCAAAAAAGTTCCATTAATACCCATAGAAATAAAAAACAAAAGCAAAAATGAAAACAAATGTTTGATATTTACATAAACAAATGATTTAAACAACAAAAAACCCCACCCAAAACTAATAATGACATGGATCCTTGCTGCACACCTCTAGTATCCAGGGTGAAAACTGATCATGTGATTGCTACAGCAAGGGCCTGGGGTATTTCCCCCTTTTGGCAGTGTTTTGGGGAAACACTCTTAGATGAATGTCCTAAATGTCAAATACATTTAATAAATAGAGAAGTATTTTAGAGACACTAAAAATGAAAGTGTATTGCCCTCTAAAACAATATAGGAGAGAAAATGAGGGGAAAAAACACTGATATTGTTAACTTTTAATTTTTTTAAATTTCCTCATAACCCTGCTTGAATCAAAGTAAAACTACTGGTTCATGGAGTGCTCTGCAAAGCGTCATGGAGAGATACAGTTACAGCTGTGAATATTTGACTTATAAAAGACACTGGTAACATTTCCTGATGAGAAAAGGCCAAGTGACTAGCATCCTCTGTTTGCACTCTGCAGTATTTCCCCTTTCCCCAAAAGTGCCTTTGTAACACTGTATTCAGTGTGCTGTTGACTGTGTTCATAGGAGACTCACCTTGATAATCCATATCATACATCAACTATACACCCTTTTTAGATGATCAGCACCCACGCATGAACACCCTGGGTATTCATGGTGGGTGCCACCCGTGTAAAACCCATGGGGGTGGTGGTGCGTGGTCCCATGCACATGTACCCCATGCATCTCCACGCACAGAGGCACCAGAAAAGATGGAGGTGCCTACGTGCATGGGGATGCCATGGGGGTGGGTGCGCACCCATCTATTCCCTCCCCCACATACGGACCACAGCACACACGGACTCCCCTGCTCCACAGCCCATGTAGAAAGGGACACTTGGGCAGCTGCACTAAGGGGCACTCCGGCTAGGAAGTGTTTGCATGCAGAGGAGCAGCTGATGGCACTACTAATAGTTGACATTGTCCTTCTGTAGTTGCATAGATAATATGTTTGAAATCCAGTGGATATTTTATTTATTATTATTATTATTATTATTATTATTATGATTATTATTAAGCATTTGTATAGCACAAGCAATGTACTGGGTGCTTTACAAATGAATAAAATAAACATGGTCCCTGACCTAGGGCTTACGATCTGAGAGACAGAGGGGTGAGGAGGGGGAGATGAAGAAAGGGGAACCGAGAAAGAGACAAGGAGTGTAACAATCACAAAGATGTGAGGTCTCAGGTGCATGTGCTTGGCTTGGTTACATCAAGAATGATGGCTGGCTGGTCCATGTGGTGAGGATATGATTACACAGACCTCAGGTAACAGTTTGTACTGGATGGTAAGTATCGGCAGGAGTTAGGTGAGGGGAGTGAGGCGTGATGGAGGGCAGAGCAGAAGAGGTGGGTCTTGAGGAGGGATCTGAAGGTACAAAGGGAGGGGGTGAGGTGGATGTGGACAGGGAGGGAGTTCCAGGAATGGGGGGAAGCTAGGGAGAAGGGCCAAAGGTGGTTAGGGGAGTAGGGGAGGCATGGGAGAGCGAGAGAGGGAACAGAGGAGGAGTGGAGTTCATGGACTAGAGTACGGAGGGAAATTATAGGGGGGAAATTATAGGAGATAGGGGGGAACAAGGCTGTGAAGAGATTTATAGGTGAAGACTAGGAGCTTGTGCAGGATTCGTTCAGGAAGGGGAAGCCAGTGAAGAGAGGAGAGGAGGGGCTGCATGTGGTCGAAGCGACGGGCAAGGTGGATGACCCTGGCAGCAGAGTTTTAGATGGCAATAAGGGGAGAGAGGTGGCAACGGGGGAGGCCAGTGAGAAGGAGGTTACAGTAATCAAGGTGAGAGATGACCCGGGCATGATTTGGCAGAGGACACAGAAAGAAAAGGGCGAATCTTAGCAATGTTATGGAGGGAAAAGCGATGGGATTTAGCAACAGAGTCAATGTAGGGTTTAAAAGAAAGGAGTGTATCAAAGATGAAGCCTAAACTATGGGTTTGGGGGATGGGGAGGATGATGACCCCATCGATAAGGATCAACAGGGAAGAGGGAGAGGAAGGATGAGGGGGGAAGATAAGGAGTTCAGTTTTAGCCATGCTGAGTTTGAGTTGATGTTGAGACATCCAGGTAGAGATGTCAGAGAGACAGCTGGTGAGGCGAGCTTGAATAGAGGGAGAGAAAGAGAGGGAGTAGAGAGAGAGAATTGAGTGTCATCAGCATAGAGGTGATATTGGAAGCCATGGGAGGCAATGAGTTTGCCTAGGGACAGGGTATAGATAGAGGAGAGGAGAGGGCCTAGGACAGAGTCTTGGGGAACACCAACCGAAAGGGGAAAGGAGGAGGAGGATGTGGAGTTGGCAAGATACACATTGAAGGAGCGGTCAGAGAGGTAGGAGGAGAACCAGTCGAGGATGGAGCCACGGAAGCCAAGGGAGTGAAGTCAGTTCAGCAAGAGTGAGTGGTCAACAGTATCGAAGGCAGCAGAGAGGTCAAGGAGGACAAATATGGAGTAGAAGCGATTAGATTTAGCCACAAGTAGATCGTTGGTGATCTTAGTGAGAGCAGTTTCAGTAGAGTGAAGGGGCCGGAAGCCGGGGGTCATGGGAGGAGTTGTCTGAGATGACGTTGAGGCAGTGGGAGTAGACAACACGTTCAAGAAGCTTGGAAGCAAAAGGAAGGAGTGAGACAGGATGGTAGCTAGAAGTGTCAGATGGGTAAAGAGTAAACTTTTTGAGGATAGGCGAGACAGTGGCATGCTTGAAGGCAGAGGGGAAGGAGCCAGTAGAGAGGGAGAGGTTGATGATGTGCAGGAGGGAAGAGGCCCATTTGGCCCCAGATCTCCCCTCGTTTCAACGCTGTTGTAAGGCATGGCTGTTCTGCTTGGCTTGTGGGGAGGGGGAGGAGGGTGGGGGCAGAGAGTAGGAAGAGGAGAGGAGTGCAGAACGATGTTGAGGCAGATCTTGTCTATCTTGCAGGTGAAGAAGGAAGTGAGATCCTGAGCAGAAAGCCAAGAGGGAAGAGGAGGACAGGGGGACTTGAGAAGGGAGTCAAAGGTGGAGAACTGGTGGCGAGGGTCCCGAGAACAGGACTAAATGCAGGAGGCATAGTAATGTTGTCTAGCGAGGGAGATAGCAGAAGTAAGGGAAGACACAGAGAATTTGAAGTGAAGAAAGTCTTCAGTCTATTTAATAGATAATGAAATATAATAATAATAATAATAATAATAATAATAATAAAGTTCTGGAGCCCTTTCTCAGAACTCCAAAAACCAAGGTTGAATGCACTGGTCTTTGGTGTTTGCTAAGGAAAATCGAGGATCGAGTTTCAGCACTAGCATAGATCCACGATGTGGACCCTCCTTCTCTTGAGCATATCCCTCTGACATCCCAAAACAGTAGTTCAAATATAGATCCAGCTGATTAAACAACCCCCCCACAGTCACATCACCCCCCATGATGCAGAACTTTCTGCAGAAATGAAGAGGTCACTTTTAGACATGTTCACCCCCACCCCTTCACATATTCTAGCTGGGGTGGGGGGAGGAATGTGCAACCAGAATACGCACAGGGATCGGCTGGTCTGAAAGCCTCCCCACCACCCCATGCGGCTTTGCCGGCAGAGACCCGGGCCCTTTCTCGGAACTCCCAAAATCAAGGTTGAATGCACTAGCATAGATCCATAATCTGGACCCTTCTTCTCTTGAGCATATCCCTATGACATCCCAACACAGTAGTTCAAACATAGATCTAGCTGATTAAATAACCCCCACACAGCCACATGAAAGCAGGGGTGCGGAACCAAGACCACTTTCAGACATCCCCCCCTCCCCACGTATATTCTGGCTGTGGCGGGGGAATATGTAACCAGAATATGCACAGGGATCAGCTAGTCTGAAAGCCCCCCAACCCCATGGCTTTGCAGGCAGAGACGCATAGGGATGCAGAGCAGGAAATCGAACTCTGTATCCCTGTGTGTCTCTGCTGTCAAAGCCGCACTGGGGGCCGGGGGAGGCTTTCAGACCGGCCGATCCCCATGCATATTCTGGCTGCGCATAATAATAATAATAAATTATTCATTATTATTATTATTACCACAGGCTAAAATGAAGCCTCATTATCTTAGGTCTTGAAAGAACACACTAGTGTACCAATGCTATTAAAAAGACTGAACTTTAATTTCAAACCTGATCTAACAAGTGAGTGTTTTCAGTTCATACTCTCCCGATTTTCAGTTATTTATCTAGTGATTAGTGACTCATAAGAAACCTAGAGGTTATATTTGCATAATAATCAATATAAATTTTAAAAGCTTATCCATCCAATTTGTAGTTGGTGTGTCTGCTCTCATACTGCTGCAAATTAAGTGTAACAACAAGACGTCAGTGGCGTATAGCCATGTTAATAAAGTTGTCTGAAATGTGGTAATTAACAAATTTGCAGCAATTAACCAAAATATATAGGAAGTTACAAGCTCTGTTCCTCTCAGTATTTAATCTAATGACCATTCATTTTACATACTATCGCCCTTCTTTTTTTCTCCACCTCTTTTTCCTGCTCGCTCCAGGTTCCTTCCCTTCATGTCCCGATTTCTTCTCAGTCAACCATAACATCCCCTACCTACTTTGCCAAGAACAGCTGCATGAAGATGGACTAAGAGTTCTATCGTGCACCACTTCTAAAACCCAGCAAAACACAATTCCAAGCTAGGAAGCCAATGTATAAGAAGCTATAATACTTCTTAATTTACAGGGGAGTAACTAACTGTGATATTTATATGCCTCCATAATATGGGCCATACAAATGCTTACAATAGTCAGGAACTTCATCTTGTACATGGCTACCATTATCATCCTGCCTGGGTTATTGGAACTACGCAACTGCTGGGGAACAGCAACTTTCCTAACTCAATGAATCCAGCCTCTTTCCCACTAATTCACTCACTAACTATGCCCATATAGGGTAGGCGTGGGTGGGTGGGGGGGAGGGGTGTTTTAATTTTCATTTGACATTATTAAAATTGCATTCGTTTTTGTTATTTTTGCGTTATTCATTTTCATTTCTGTTATTTATTTTTGATTTACATTAGCTTCAATGGAGAAACACTGCAGGGAGTGGAAGGCTTCCCTGCCTTTCAAAATAGAGGTTGGACTTTGCCTCCCTAACACTTTTCCATTCCCAAAACTTGGTGAGAGTGTCCTAGGGTGACAGAAATATCAGCAAGAGATTGGCATGCAGCAGGTGGACATGGGACAGAATGGACAGTGGGAGACAGCAGGAGTCCCCAGACACTGAAGCTGCAGGCAGGCACTGGTGCCCTAAAGAGAATGCTTCCAGGAGGCAGAATATCAGAGAGAGACTGGCATGCAGCAGGCAGGCACAAGACAGACCAGCAGACACTTTGGCATGGCATCCCAAAGAATAGGAGGGGTTTCAACTTGCAGAGAATGCCTCCATGGGGCAGGAGATATGAGACACACACATGCAGATGATCACTTGGGCAGCTGCACCCAGGGGCACTCAGACTAGGAAAGTGTTGCAGAGGAGCAGCTGATGGCACAACTCATAGTTGGCATTGTCCTTCTGTGGCACTCCAAAGTGTGTGGGGCATCAACTTGCAGTGATTACCCAAGGGGGGAAGGACACTGGGGGGAGGAAGGTGGAGAGAGAGAGAGACTGGTGGGGAGCAGGCAGCAGCAGAATCATGAGGAGGCAGGCACCAGTGTCATAGATGGAGCAGAGGCAGACAGGCAGGCAGGCATGGCTGAGGAGCAGTTAGGCACAGGCTTTGTCATTGCAGGCACTCCAGAGGCAGTGTCTGTCAACTTGCGGCAATGGCCCCGGGGGGTGGGGTGGGGGAGCATGGACACCCCAAAGTGCATAGGAGTGTCTGTCAACTTGCCCTGATGGCCCCTGAGATGACAGCATTACCCTCCCCTGCTTATTTGCAAGAAATGTGTTTGTGATGACTATTGAACAGCGGTGACATCAATCATGTCTCCTGATGGTGTGCTCCCTTCTGCCATGATGTTGATACAAACTGCAAACAGTTTGGAGCCTTAGTCAGGCTGCTCTGTTCGTCCCCCTCACCCTCTGCCTTGTTGCCACAATTGACAGTACAGTGAGCTGTACACATCACTGCTGCTGCATAGAAATGCATAGGAGTAATAATGACAAAAATAACAAAAATATTTTTTATTACAATAACAAAAATGAAAATGTCATTTGTTATTTAATAAAGAAAATAAACTGCACACCACACAATAAACAAATTATGTTTATTGTCTAAGCCAACAATGTAAGAAAAAAGTTCAGAGCTGCTGACTGGAATTTATAGCTTTTGTTTTGAAACAAGGCCGCAACGTATGAAATTACAAGTGCTTCTTAACCTCTGGATACTGAGGTCAACTTGCAGTGATGGCGCTGGGGCAAACTGCATGGGGCATCAGCTTTCAATGATTGCCCCGGGTGGGGCAGGACTTTGAGGGGAGGAGCTGTAGTTCCTGCACTGCACCTTGCCATGAGTAGGAACCCTGCCCACCATCAACCAGAGCTTCTGGACTCTGCAAGAAGCCCCCTCAACAGCCCCATGGTATTTATTTTAAACACATTATGTATAAAACAAGCACCCGTTGGGTGCCTTTTAGGCAATACACACTGCTAATCCTATTCTGTTGGGCCAGGCAGTGTGGATTCGATGGGCACACCTGTATTTATGGGTGCCTGTTTCAGCTCTACACAAGGGCATCTATCTGAGTATCATTACTGCTAATTTAGTCTGGAGTAGTTTCCTCTCCACCTGCCTTGCATCACCACACAGACACTTAAATTACAATTTAGAATATGGATGAAACATCATCTAAATCACATATTAGCAGTTCGATGATCACCCCTTTAAAAATATTCCCTGAACATTTTGTAAATAAGGCTATAGTTTCACTTCTTTCTACAGCACATGAATTAGTTCATGTTCGTCTTTTGTAGAGAGGTGAGACAGCCTGTGCTAGGGAATCTGCAAAGTGCTCTTCAGAACTTTGACCCTAATTGAACTCAATTGATTACCTCAGGTGAAAGAAGAGAATGTGCTTTCAGGAGAAGGCAGCATCTTTTGCTAGTAATAGAATTTGTTGCACCACAAGCTTTTTAAAAGTACAGCACCCTTAGCTGCCAACAGTTGAAGAAGATTGGATTGGAGTGCTATTGGTTTCTTATATATTAAGGCTTAACCTTTCTGATAGCAATCTATTCTCTCCTGGATACGTGAATAACAAGACCATTATGAAGGGGAGGCTATATCACCTAAAACAAAATTAACTATATAGTTATTATGTTAACAGCACCATGCCTCACAGTCAGTGCTTAATAAGACATCACATTACAAAATAGGGAGAGAGAGTAGAGCTGCAAATGGTGACCCAAAGAGTCGGGCAAACCTGACAAATCTGGGGTGCTCAAATCAACCTGGTGAGAGAGAGAGGTGAGTGTGTGTGTGTGTGTGAGAGAGAGAGAGGGATGCTTCCTCTCCCCCACCAAGGCTTTACCTCCATGGCTTTCCCCTGCCTCCACCTCTCGCTCATGCCCCCCTGGCTCCTGGAATGGAGGAGGGAACCACCATCCAACCCAAGGAGAGACTCGCTAGAAAGTTCCTGCTGCCTAGCAGCTTAAGCCTGGCTCTTCCTGACCACCAGCCCTCCCAGAAACCCAGGCCCAGCAGCATCTGAGGTAAAAGTCCACCTGGCAAATACCTTTCCCCCTATCTAAGCTCATTTGTGCTGCTGCACCGCTCCAGGGTTAGAGGGTGGGAGTGGACATCTGGGGAAGCCCTTGGGCAATGGGAAGGAGCTATGGGGTGCTGTGGCCATGAGGAAGTTGTTTGAAACTTTTGATATGTTTTATTTCAGTGCCTTGGTGTTTGAGATCCAAGCCCAAATCCAGGAACTTGAAAGGAGCCACGTAAAATCTTGCTGAGTTGCTGCATTTGGCTCCTGGGCATGAGATTTGGTTCCGCACCCCAGCTTTCATGAGGGCTGATGTGGCCATGTGGTGTTTTTTAAATCTGCTGGATCTATGTTTGAACTACTGTGTTGGAATGTCATAGGGATATGCTCAACAGAAGGAGGGTCCAGATCATGGATCTATTCTAGTGCTAAAACCCACTCCTCGGTTTTCCTCAGAAAACACCAAAGACCAGTGCATTCAACCTCAATTTGTGGAGTTCTGAGAAAGGGCCCCAGAAATTTGAAACCCGCCAAATGTTGGCTAAGTGCAGGGAAGGGGCCATAGTGTAGGGAAGTGGGAGCTGGAGGCCAGAGCTAGGCCCCTGCTCCACCTTCCCCAGTTCCCGCTAGCTGGGAGGGAATGGGCCATCAGGGGCAATGGAGGTGGGGGCATGGGGGGGTCAGGAGTGGGGTGCTTAGGAGGGGCAGGGGCCCAGCAGGGGGTCAGGGATGGGTTATTTACCTTCCGGAGGGGTCCCACATGATGTGTGACCTGTTCCCAGTGTGTGAGTTTGAAGGTGTGTACGTTCCTTGAATGGCCTGAGTGGCCCTTTCTGAGCATGCTCAGTTGTTTGCTTGTTTTTACCTTTCAAACTTACAAGCTGGGAAGAGGCCACCCATCATGTGGGACCCCTCCAGAAGGTAAGTAGCCCACCCCTGACCCTCCTGCTAGGCCCCCCGCTCCGACTTTAGCACCCTGGCCCAATCCCCCCACAAGCCATGTCCCTGGCCTTGGAAACTCACCCGAGTATTCTCCGAGTGTATGAAGGGTAGCCCAAAACTCAGGACTGCTCCTGGTATACTCAGAAAATACACACAACTTTTTTTTTTAATTTGGAACAACCCTAATCTATGCCATGGACCTGTCCCTATCTTTGTGTGCATGTCCTTATGTGTTTTAAATAGTGTTGAAACTTCTTTTTCCTTTGATGGTCACAGAAGGGGGGGCTGGGGGGGCTCAGGGGTGGGGTGTTTAATGGGGTGGGGGCCTAGCAGGGGGCAGGCACCATCTTGGAAAGATATGACCATGTTCAGTAGGGAAAGTAGGCATGACTGAGGGCCCCTGTATTTTTTCTTTGCCCTGACCCTTGCAATTTCTAAGACTGGCCTTGATCTAGATCTCCATCCTGGTATGACTTCTTGGCAAGAAACAAAAAACAATTATATATCTGTGGATGTGAAAATGGCTGCTAGGCTGTTTTACACATGTGCAAAATAGTCACCACTCTTTACCAAAATGGTGGCAATAGCATCTTCACCATTTTGATTAAGGGATATGGATTGCACATGCACAAAATATCTGGAGCCCTTAGGCAAAATGGCAGTGACACTATCACCACCATTTTTGTTAAGGGCAGCAGTCATTTTGTACATGAGCAGTTATTTTTGCTGCTGTTCTTGCCAAGAACTAGGCAGATACCCATTGTTTGGTTTGTAGCGAGAGAAACTGAGCACCAGGATTTATTTATTTATTTGTTTATTTATTTATTTCACATAATTTATATCCCATCCCTCCTGTTGAAGCAGCTTGGGGTGGCTAACAATCATTAAATAAAATATAAATATAAATATGAATAAAACACAATAATAAACAATCCAAATAAACCAAGAGTATAAAACAACCCATTCAATGAGATTTCTCACTTTTGTGATATCTCATTTCAGCCCTTGTAGAAAGTTTTCAGGAATAAAAAGAGGAAAATAAAATAGAAGTGATGTTGCAGCGGGAATATAGGTCATAAAATCCGGTAGAGGATGGGGATGAAGCTTTGACAGAAGAAATAGTAGTAATGGTGGATTGTACCTATCCAGGTATCTGTTGGAAGAGTACTATATCTAAATAAACATTGTCTAATAATTTGCTGGTTCAGACAGCAGAGTCACCAACTTGGCGGGTAACAATTTTAGATATGTTCTGGACCAACAGGTAAATGCTGGTTGATAACATGAAGCTGATGGGCAGCCTAAGTGAAAGACATCCTAGACTTCAGAATCCTCAGAAAAGGACGGGAGGCTGGTATTTCTTTGTTTTATTTTTAAAAAATCAAATTTCAACAAACTTAGAGAGATAATGGGAAACACCCTATAGCTTGAAAATCAAAAGGAAAAGGGGGCTCAAGGGAGATGGTAGCTTCTAAAAAGAGTCAAGTCTGAAGGTGCAGCCGAAGTAGGAAGAAGTAAATGCAAAGGACGCAGTGAAGCTATTGTGGCTACAAGTGTTTCTTTAAGAACTGAATCCCAAAAGGGATAATTACAGGAAGTGGGAAAGTAGAAACCCCCCCAATAACAATGAGTTTTGGAAAATCGTACAAACAGACATGCAGAAACAAGATAAGAAAGACAAAGGCACAGAATGATCAATACACTGAACGCTGAGAAGAAACAGGAAGAGAATCCAGTCAGTACAGAAAAGGAACAAATTAAATAGTACTTGGATAGCCTTACTATTCTTATGATTAGCAGGTCCATATAGAATCATGCAATTGTAAAGTTGGAAGGGACCTCAAGGGTAATCGAGTCCAGCCCCCTGTTTCAAGGCAGGATATCAGCCAGTGCTTACAGGATCAGAGAGAGATGCTTGCCCAGCTGAGTTTGAAAACATCCAAGGTGGGAGATTCCATAACCGTCTTGGACACCTTATTCCAGTGCCCAGACAGTTACTAAGCGTTTCCTAATATTTAACTGAAATGTACATTGCTTCAATTTAAATCCATTTCCTCTTCTGTAATAGTGGAAACAAATGTTGACCATCTTTTTTGTAGCATCCTATTAATATTTTAATCATGTCTACCCTTAGTCTTCTGTTCCAATTCTTAGCCTTCCATATGGTTTGTCTTCCAGCACTTTGGTACTATATACATTCTATAATACCTACTAGGTATTAAAGGAATTGCTTTGACTTTCCCTTTCAAGAGTTTTGAGGGAAAATCTGATGTGTTTGAGGACTGGAGAAAGACAAACATAGCCCCTATTTTGAATAAATGTTAGAAAGAAAGAAAGAAAGAAACCATGTAGCTTGACTTAGCAAGTGGGTACTTTTTTGACTTGCACTTCATGGCATACTCCAGCTTTTTTGGTAGTGCCCAGTGTGTGTCCATGAGCGGGTGCTGCATGGCTCATGGGAGCATGAATCCCCATGCACCAACTTCAAACGAGGAGTTGGATGCATGGTTAATGGGTAGCCATGCATGGAAGCGTCTAGTTTAAAAACACCCTGAGTTCATGACTAAGACAGGATATGAGTCCTTGTCTCCCAGGTGTAAGTATCCTGCCTGCAGTGTTTATGTTGCCCAGTATCAGAGGCTGGTGTGTTATTTTTCCTCTGGAGGTACAAATTTCATCTACCCTCACGTGATTTGTTTTTAATATATTAGAAGGGAGAAATACCTAACAGATTGAGATTAAGAATCTGAGTTGCTCTGAATCAATACATAACTTTTGATTTATGCAGTTGGTTCCCCAGATGTGCCATCTCTAACACCTTTTAGGAAAGAAAAGCTCTGAGGAGCAGAAATAATGAACTTTAGCAATGGCTGGAAAAGATTCTGCACAAGTAATCATCTCTGCTCAGGAAGGCATAAATGTCAGCATTCCTAAAATCACTTTTTCCTTTTCCCTACCTCTTTTTTGCTGTGAAAGTTCAGTGCAACATTTTGAATATATAGTGTGCTGTGTTAGATGCTAAGTGCATGTCTTTATGTGTGCCCAGTCTTATCATGTTTAATCAGTTCTTTAACATCTTACATCACATTTCCCTCTGACAGGAAACCAATATACTTTGGTAATCAATATCTGAAAATAATAACTTAGCTTTGTTTCCTTATCAACAGAGCCTCTGATCCCCTATGTACATCTTTTTATATTAAAAAATGGAGGTTGTTGTCTTGGTAATTTTCTACATGCTACTATTGCGGTTTCATTATATTTTCCTCTAAGGAAAAAAATTAGGTACTAGTAAAAATTCACTTTCATCTGTTTTCAGAGAGGGTTGCACACTTTTTGAAAGTGAAAATAAAGCAGAAAGCTGCTTCTAACCAAAGTCACATTTTCCGTTAAGAAATGTAATCTCATTATTGTTGGCTCTACTTAGTACTTAGGCATTTGTAGGATTGCATTCAAAGTCATTTTAAAGTAGCACATTTGTACTTGCCTGGTCTGAAATCAAATTGTCTAAATAGCATAAAATTAATCAAGGATGTATTTCCCTAAAATCCATAAAACTAATGAAATCCCACAATATTTATCTTGACTGTAAGAGGATTATAAAGGTTAAAGTGAGAAAAAAATTAATGTATCATTTCACCAAAAGTCAAAGATCTACAACTGCTGATGAATTACTAATTTTAAAAAACTTCAGAGTTTTGACAAAAATACCCAACTTTCTTCCTTAAACTATATATTTCCCCCTCGCCTAAAATCTATGCCTGCTTGCACACGAGACAGGGAATGGGGGTGCTGCTGTGAGCTGAAATCATGTCAGGGAGAATCACATGAAGTTCCTCTCATGTGGAGGGTGTTTAACCCATTTCTGCCATGATTTCAGTGATGGGAGACATGGCTAGATTTTCAGCCCTGTTTCCTGTCACTGATATCATGGCAGAAATGGGCAAATCACTTGAAAAACCCTGTGCACAGGAGTGGAATTTAACGTGATCCCCCTGATGTGATTTTGACTCATGGCAGTTGACCACCCCTCCCCATCTCATGTGCAAGCAACCTATATGACAATAGGACAAATCCTTTTTAGATGTAAACCCATTTAATTGAATGGGTCTTTACCAAGGGTGAATTTATAGCTATGAAGTAAAAGAAAAATGGAAAACCGCTACATTAAAGTACAATGCATTCTTCTTGAATGCTACAGCATAAAAATACCTTCTTGTGAACTGCTGTCAGAATCATACTATTGTGAGTTTTGCTTTTTCCTCAATCTAATTGCTTAAAAGAATTTTATAAGGGAAAAGATCTACAATGTAACATAATCACATTGGTAACAACATGGTTCACTCATCTTATTTTTAAAGATGATTCACTCATCTAGAATTAAACATTGTTACCAAATGTCTGCTACAATTAAGAAGTGTTCTTTTCCCCCGAAATAGATCTTCTACTCCCATTTAGAAACTTCATTCATTCCTATTTTTCCCACATTTATAATTAAAAGCAGGTATCTGGCAGTCTAGGTGAGAGCCTTCTAGATAATGGAATAGGAATCCACAGGTAGCTGTGAAAGTCTCATCATTTGGTACAGACAGAACAAATTTCTCTGTAATATCGTGCAGAGAATTATCCTGCATGAGCTGGTAGACAGATGATACAATCTGTGAAGGGTTTTTCTCCCTTCAAATTTATAGAAGACAATTCTGTGGGGATGGCTGAAACTTGCACCTAGGGGAGATACTACACCAGGCTGTTTGATCCTGAGCAACTCAGCAGCTGATGGTCATACCAATATGCTCTTGACAATGACTACAGATGAAACAGGTAGCTCATTGGCTACCTATGGGTAATACCCATATTTTGAATAATGCCTTGGGGACTTGACAGGCTACCCAGGTACCGATCAGGTACCCAAATACTCAAAAAAATTGGTAATTTCTGGTACCATTTTTTAAATTTTCTGGTTACTGATCGGTAAATTGGGATGGCAAACCAAGTAATCAAGGCCTAAGTAAAAAAATTGGGACTGGCAGTCAGCATTCCAGGAAAATTTGGGGCATTGGGTACTCAATTAGGGTCAAAATTGGGTACCAATTGGTACCCAATATTTTGGGGTTGACTTGAGTATTGGAATTTCGTCAGGTATATTATTTTTTGGGGTACTCATTTCAGTTCTACTCTTAAACCTTTCCATTAACACTGTGCTATTTTATTTGTCCCTACAGAGTAGAATACAGTTGATGCTATAAGCCCACTAATATTAATCCAAGATCCCCACAGTGACTTATTTCCTGGACAAACTTCTACTTATGGTGGTAGCTACCACCTTTACACCACATCCCGGGAACTGAACCAAGAATCTCCACGTCTGAGACTCTCTATAGCCAGACTCTGTAACTAAACTGTAACAGACTCACAGATTCTTGGTAGATCTGTAGCTACCCTGAATGGCTTACAAATATTCCCTGAACAGAGGAAGTTCATCCCAGGTATTGGAAGCCCACAGAAATGTACACACCAGATGAACCCTTACTTATATATGGGTTTTTTATTTTCTTTTATGCATTTTATATGTTTTATGTATATTCTTAAATATTTTAATTTTTGTATGCCGCCTCAAACTGCTTAGGCAGGATAGGCGGGATGTAAACATTGGAAATAAATGAAATAAATAAATAAACCCCAGGACTCTGCTCCTGTGGCATCAGGATTGGGCACCTGGAGGAAGCAGTCGGCGCTGCCATCGCTTGTTATCTGTTGGAGCGGCGGCAGGGATAGGGATGCATGCCCCATCCACCTGCCCAGAAGCTGTTGGAAGAGGAGCAGGTGCAATAGCAGAAGGGACCCTGAGGAGGAAGAGGAGAATTATCCCTGGTGTCCCCAGTTGCGTGAGTAGCCGTTTCAGCTGGGAACACCTGCACACACACTCACACACACACCCTGCCACCACTCCAACAGCTGACAGGTGGTGGCGGCTGCTTCTTCTGAGGGCCCAGTCTTTGCTGGCACAGTGACCTTGTTCATGGTGCTTGTGGACCTGTATGCGGGTAAGGCTGCTGAGAGCTTTCACGCAGGAGGCACCCTGTGGAAGTCTGTTGCCTCAGTTGGGCTGGGTTAACCCACATGGTGTGCTCCTCATTTCTGAGGATGATGCTATGCAGAGCTGCCCTGGCCCAACCTGGGAAAAACACCTGGCGGCCTGGCCCAACCTGGGAAAAACATCTGGCGGGTGCCCTTCCTACAAGCAGGTGGATCCAGGGCAAAGGGGGGCCATGTCTCATGTGATTACAATAATTGTTGCAAAATTTCCTGAGTCCCCTAATAAAAACACCAGGAAATATTCCAAAAGAGTGTGTTACAATTCAAATATATTACATCCATTAAAATGGCTTACTCAGAGACCGGCAACACTGGAATCCTTGGTTTGTCGTAGGCATTCCTCGCATCCTTCTGTTTTTTAAAGCAGAGCTCCACTGTGAACTTTGTAAACAGAAGTGTGTGAAGATAAAGAACTTAGAGATGTGAATACCCCTCTCAATGGTTGGCTTGGCAGTTGCATTTTTTCATTGTTTCTGGGGCATTATTTTATTTTTGTTTACTTCCTAAGTGTCCTAAGATGTTCAATCTCTCTTTATATTTGAACAATATGGGAGGTGGAGACAAGTTCAGAGCCACTTTAATGAAAAGCAATGGGAAAGATGACCTTAATTTGCAACAACAGAGAAATGGTGAAATCCCTTTCTGAAGACTAGGGACTTTATGAAATTGCTTACAGTATATCTTTCTGCTTTAGATATTGAGAATTCATTGGAAATGCATAATCCTATTTCCTATAAGCTTGAAATATATTTTTTGCCTTTGTTTTCTCCTTAAAGAATTTTAATTCTTTAGGTGGGGAAAAATGTTTTTAGCAGGCGGAAATAATCTTTTCTGATCTGAAAAGTTTTTAAAAGTGCTTTTAAGAGGGGGGGGGAATGTACAGTAAATGGGACTTTAGGCTGAAAGGTAGAAGAATCAGAAAACCATTTATCTGAGTTATCCCACCTATGATTTTAATTTTTGTTATGATTGCTACACAAAAAGGCAAATGAAGATACTGTATATTCTTTCAGAAGCCTGGAGCTGACCAAATGTGTCTCTGTAATGCAAAACATACGTATAAAATAAAGGGAGGTTCCACTCTGTGAAATCCTTGGCAAAACAGAGTAAAGAGAATTATTTATGAAATGCATAACTCCTGAGGAAAGACATTGCTGCCACATCAAAATCAAACTCTTTGTGATCAAAATGGGACAGCTTGTCTTTCTCAGCTCTGTCTATTTCGTTTCAAGTAGAGTTTCTCAGCAGCTTGAAAATCCACCTCGGACGTATATATAATTTGCACCACATTACACAGGGATTTCGCTACATGACTCCCATCAAACTTAATAAGACTCATATGGCTAAATCCCTACACACTACTTGGGAAATTTACCCCTAAGTATAATTCCAGTAAAACTCAATTCATTTAGATATGCCTAATGATGAAAAGAACTACACACGGAGGAATTCTGCAAAGAAAATAATTGGCACACTAATTTGCTTCTCTCCTTGAACTGATAAATCACTCCTATTTACACTTACACATCGATACTTACTAGATAGTCCTCTTTTAGTACTTTTTTTTCCTTTCTGAATTGTTTAGCATTTATCTTGCAGCATCAAAAATCAACATTCAAATCCCTGATCATGTAATTACACTGATTTAAAGATGTTTTCTCATGATGTCTATTTCTTTTTGCGATCTCCATCGGGAAAATAACTAAACAAACATGTTCATTCTGATTGCAACAGGGAGATATAGGATCATAAAAAGGACCCAGAATCTGGTGCTGCTGAGTGCTGCAGTTTCCATTCTCTTCTCTCAGTTATGCTAGTCAGGTTAATGGCCATTTGTTAACAACATTGTACCAAAAATCTGCTTTGGCAGGGTGCAGCTTATTGGCAATAGTGCCCCCTTGAGAGGTAGCACCACCTGTGGGAAGGGGCTACCTAGGGAACAAGTACTGGTATAAGTTAAGGACAGCGCCTATTTTTTCTCACCTGGGTGGACATGGAAGGGGCCAGCATTGGGATTACTAGAGAGTAAGTCCATGAAAACATCCTTGGGGGACTGAAGGGAGAGTAAGCATCTAAAGCCACTTTCAGACATGCCCCCCCCCCCCCCAACACATATTCTGGCTGAGGAAGAGAATGCACAGCCAGGATATGTGCGGGGATAGACTGGTCTGAGAGCCCCCACCCCCTCCCCCCCTGTGGCTTTGCCGGTAGAGACACACAGGAATGCAGAGCTCGATCTCCAGCTCTGCATCCCTGCACTTCTCTAACGGTAAAGCTGCGTGGGGCTTTCAGGCCAGCTGATTCCCACACATATCCTGGCTGTGCATTCCCCCCACAGCCAGAATGTGTGTGGGGTGCATGTCTGAAAGTGACCTAAGTCACTGAGAGTGCTTAATTGACATTACCATGGGTGCAGAATCTAAGTGCCTGAGCATGCTCAGTTGGAAGGGCCCTGCTTGAGCATGGCCGGGGCCTATAAAAGCAGACAGGTCAGTTGCCTTGAGATTCCTGTAGTAGAAGGAACTCTTGTAAGACCTCTCCTGTGAAGAGGCTATGGAGGAGTTTGGTTCTTAGGGAAGCTCTGCCTCAAGGCTGAAAGCTCAGCAGATGTTGTTTAAGCTTCCTGGCTGCAGAGACTTTGGCCGTTTTTACACAGATGCCCTAAACAGCCAACAGTGGGTGGGGGGATGGGTGTCCACTAAGTGTTCACTCATGTGATGGGTGGGGGTGCATGTGCACTTCCGTGCAACACTCACCTCCACCCTTCACCCATTCACCTCCACCCATCAAGCCCTCTGGAAAACCGGAGGAGTATCCATGGGTGGAGGTGGGTGGGTGTCCATGTAAAGGGGGACATACCCATCTCCACCCACCACGCCAAAATACCCCCACCCCCATCTGTGTAAAAAGAGTATTTATATTGATACTGTGCGTAAAGACTGTAGCCTACCTAGCCAGAGGATGTTGTCTGGCTGGATACTGGATACAGACATTGGGAGCTAGAGGATTAGTTCCTGGTGAAAAGGACTTTGACAGCCAGAGGGCTGCTGCCTAACAGAGACTGTATAAGTAAAAAGAAACTTAATGTTTGTTGAAAACTCTATATAAGTCTTGGCCCGACATACTTAAGAGATCGCCTCAACCCCAAGGTTCTGGATCAGCCCCTGCGGTCATCGGGGAGTGCCCTCCTGTGGGCCCCCTGAGTGTCTGCAGAATCCCCAGCGAGAGGGTCTTCTCCATCGCGGGGGACATATGCACTCCGCACCACCTGAGACTGGGAGCCAAGTTGGTGGAGCAGTTTCTCTTTCTGAAGGTTAACCTTCCGCTACTGGGATTCCCGGAGCTGCCCGTGGACAAGGAGTGATGGTGCAGTGGCACACGCCATCCCATGCCAGGGGCAGTCTTGGGACAGGACTCCTCCTCCTCCTCCATCTGGGCTAGGACTAGGCTACTACTACTGTGCTGCTGAGGTGCTGTCCCTCTGTCCCAATGCCTGGCACCCGCCCTGCCTCTCTCTCTCTCATACTAGACGGCCTCGGCCGCCTTATCTGACTGACCTCAGTACGCAAGCTGGACTTAGGAAACACACAAACTGTAAGCCTGCCAGCTGGCCTATGGCTAGCCAATGCCATACGATCTCGGTCTGCCTATGTGATGCTGACTGGCTCTCGCTCTCTCGCGCTGCACAGTCTTTGCTAGCCTATCTGATTGCCCTGCTGCCAGTGCCAATGTCCCAGCCTGCCTGACCTACTGACTCCCATGCAGTGCTGTCTGTCTGCCCGCCCTGCTTGCTGCCAAGCTCAAAGCATGCATCACTCCTGCCTCCCATGTCAAGGTGCCTGTCTTCCCACCCAGGTTGCCTAGCTAAAAGCTTTCCCAAGCCCACCTGCCCAGCCCTACTGCCTCTCATGACATGCTTCCTGCCTGCCTGCCCAGGTTGTGAAGATTGAACCCTCCCTCAGTCTGCCTGATTGCCGCTCATGCCATACCACCTGACTGACTGCCCCAGAAACCAATTGCTGCTGCTGCTAGTGCCAATAGCACTAGTCATTCCACTGCATGACAAGAAGCAGCCACTCCTGCCCTGCAGCCACTCCTGCCAAGTCACAAGCTATTAAAAACATTTTGATTACTTTCTGTATCTCCAACATCGATACTCACTTTTTGAATACTGTTACTTTAAGTTTAATTCCTAGTTTTTCTCTCTCTCACTCTCATGACCATTAACAGGCATGTGTCTATCTTAGTTTTGTTTACTCCCACTCAGCTGTATGCTCTAGGTAGGGCATGATATAGATGTTATTTGATAACATCTACTGAGGTCAAACAATCTAAGGCCATCACTGTAATAAAATTAAAGTTGCTTGTGGAAGTTCAGACACTTCCAGATATTATTTTTTCCTTCTGCATAGGATCACTTCCATAGAACCCATAGAGTGTTTGCTGGTCTGACACAACTCTTCCCACTCATCAATCCCTATTCACAAGTGGCACAGAAAGGGGGTTCTTTAACAAAGCATTATAAATAACACATCTACAGGGAGAGCTGTGGCTAAGTTCCAGAAGCTGCCACCTTAGCCCCAGCACCCTCCGTGATGGGTCTCAATTCATTATCTGTGAGGGCCTTGTAGGCTTCTACCCAGCCTGAGGGGGTGGGGAGCTCTGCCTGCCCCTCCCCTTCCCAAGCACCAGCAAGGCCTCCACACACCCCACCAGCTGCAGGGCTGGGGATGCCCTATTCCCAGCTCTGCATTTGGAACTCCAGAGAAGTGTGTGGGCTGGGGACAGAATGCAGCTGGGATGGACCAAGGCAGGGAGAGTGAATACACTTGGCTAGGAGATTCTGTGGAGTCAGCAAAGTGGCTCAGTCTGGGGGAGCACACTTGCTTCTTGGAGGCTCCCTCCCATTTTAATCCATAAAGCTTTTGCAGCTTGCTGACATAATTATTTTCTAGCTCATATTCTTTCCTCTCAAAATGGCCCATCATTCCACTCACAGAGAACCATCTTTCTATCCACTGTCTATCCATCTTTCTATCCACTGTCTATCCATCTTTCTATCCACTGTCTATCCATCTTTCTATCCACT
Source organism: Sphenodon punctatus (assembly GCA_003113815.1). Lineage (NCBI taxonomy): Eukaryota > Metazoa > Chordata > Lepidosauria > Sphenodontia > Sphenodontidae > Sphenodon > Sphenodon punctatus. The sequence continues at coordinate 300,071 of QEPC01006094.1, read as the reverse complement.
GTATCTAGAAGCTGCCACTCTAGCCCAAGGACCCATCATCAGGGTCCTGGGGCCAACAGGCAGGGAGGGCTGTGGCCAAGATCCAGAAGCTGCCACCTTAGCCCCAGCACCCTCCGTTATGGGTCTCAATTCATTATCCGTGAGGGCCTTGTAGGCTTCTACCCAGCCTGAGGGGGTGGGGAGCTCTGTCTGCCCCTCCCCTTCCCAAGCATCAGCAAGGCCTCCACACATCCCACCAGCTGCAGTGCTGGGGATGCCCTATTCCCAGCTCTGCATGTGGGGCTCAGAGTAAACTGGGACATATTGGGGCAAGGGGGAAAGGAGCTTTGACCAGCAGACACAAAAGACAGCTGTGTTATAGGGCAGGGGGCCTGGAACCAGCAACATTCAGACCTTGGGAACATCCCACAGGGCCCTGCACCCAACGTAGAAGAAGCGGGCAAACACCCTGAAGGGTGTGGTGGGGGTATCTGGCTATCTCTCACTCTCCCGCCTTCCCCCACTAGAGAAGTGTGGGGACAGAATGCAGCTGGGATGGACCAAGGCAGGGAGAGTGGACACACTTGGCTAAGATCCATCTCACACTGCGCTGTCATTCCACCGCAATCAGAAGCAGCCACTCCAGCCCCGGAACCCGCCTCCTGGATGCCAGGGCCAAGCTACTGGCAGGGAGGGCTGTGGCCAAGATGAACTAGCTGCCACCCTAGCCCCGGGACACACTGTGATGGGTCTGGGGCCGTCATTCATCTCACAATCAGATGTCATTCCACCTCAATCAGAAGCAGCCACTCCAGCCCCGGCACCCGCCGCCTGGGTCCCGGGGCCAAGCTACTGGCAGGGAGGGCTGTGGCCAAGATGTACAAGCTGCCACCCTAGCCCCAGGACCTACCATGATGGGTCTGGGGCTGTCATTCATCTCACACTGCGATGTCATTCCACCTCATTCAGAAGCAGCTACTTCAGCCCTGGCACCCACCGCCTGGGTGCTGGGGCCAAGTTACTGGCAGGAAGGGCTGTGGCCAAGATGTACAAGCTGACACCCTAGCCCCGGGACCCACCGTGATGGCTATGGGGCCATCATTCATCTCACAATCCGATGTCATGGATGCTATCCCCAAGTCCCAGTTATGTCCCTTCTATATCCACCTCAGGGCTGCCCCCTATACCCACCTCGAAGCCACCACCAATTGGTCCTGTAAAGCTGGAATCATGAAGTAATTGGCCAATTAATGTGTCTGTCAGTCTTTTGGGTTGCTCCCCATCCTCTCCCCTACAGCCTCCCTCCACCTGCATTGCCAGGTACCTGCCTCTGACTGGCACTGCATGTGCTATTTATCTGAATAATGGTCTTCAAGGGGCCAACTCTAATGGCTTATAAAATTTGGTCCTTTTATCAAATTGTCCTGTAGTTTGACAGAGATGACAGGGAAGGTGTGGGATACATTTCTGCCAAATGTCTTGTAAGCAGGATGGAATATAAAAATGTTACAGCTGGAAATGCATTTTCAAGTTAATGACTTAGAACATCAGGACCTTTATCCAACCTTTCTGAAGTTTGGAAGGATTGGTAATGTTTGGGAGGGACATCATTTTTCCAGGATTCATGCAAATTGGATGGACAAAGAGGTTATAGCCAGGAATGTGTATTTAGCTTTTCTTAAAATCACAATATTCAATTGCTTAGCAAATCATTTCCCTTGATCCAGTCTATTGGAAATTCAGTACACATAGTGCCTTCCCTTGGGGTGTACAATTTCCCCAAGTTTAAACAGCATCGAATAATAAAGAAAAAAGTTATAGCCAGAAATACATTTTTCAGTTTTTTCCCATTATTTTTTTAAAAATAAAATCTTTTTTGTTTTTGTTGTTTTGTTGTTTTTGTTGTTACTATCATAAAAAAGAATGATTTTTTTTATTTTTGTTATCATAATAACAAAAATGAATTGCAGCCCCCCACTGGTAATGTTAGCCACAATATTTTATATTCACAGTGGGAAGAACCTGATAGTCATTATTATTAATGACTATCAGGTTCCCATGTCAGGTGTACAGCACCCCTGTAAAGCAGACATAGGGGAGCATGGGCTCCCTGATGGACATCCAGGAACACTGAGGAGAGTGGGGGAGTTTGCTGTGCTGTCAGAAGAGGAAGCCGGAACCGTGGCGCATGTGTGTTACTGCGCTGAGAGGGTCTGTGGCTGCCGTGTGGCTCTGCCACAGAGTACCCACATAGGGGGAGTGCTTGAGGAGTGATTCAAATGAGCAGCTCCCAGGGTGGCTACACCAGCTGCAGAAGTGTCCATCATACATTTGCTGTCCCACATAGAGAACTCTGGATTTCCCGGCATTGCTTTGTAGATGGCCATACATGGCTGCTCAGTGGCTCATGGGAGTGCATACCTGACCGCTCCACCTTCAGATGAGAAATTAGATCTGTGGCTCCTCATTGGCCATGCCAATCTATCATTGGCCATGGTAGAAACTCATTTGGAAACACACTGATTCTTGGGAGTGCCTCCCCCTCTCCCCTGACACTGTATCTGTCTGTAACTGTGCTAGGGTCAGCCAGAATATGCAAACTGTTAGATGGATTTGGTGCAGTTTTCACATTTTCACATTTCCTCCCACTGCCAGATCAGGACTCCTCATAGCTGGACTGCCATCTTAGGCTGCTTACCCACATGTGATTTTCACGTGAGATTGAATGTCACGTGAAAATATTGAACACATGAGTTTGGTGGTGTGCTCTATGCCCACATTACCATTCATCTGGGGCATGGATCTGTTATTGAAAATAATGGATCCATGCCCATGTTACCCTTCTCCCCCACATTGTGCTGGGCTCGGAGGAGGGGTATGCCAGGAAAAGGCTCTCCCCCACCTCATTAACTGAGCAGGAAAGGCTTACCCCCCCTCCCACCCCAGTAACTCACTCTGTCGGGCAACATCATCCAGCTGCAGCTGCCCTGGAAGGACCCCTCAGGAGGGGCTTGAAGCTGCCAGAGGAATCTATGGAGTGCCGGATTCAGAAGTCCCTGCTGCTGCTGCTCCACCTGGTGAGTTACTGCAAAGGGGAATTTCACCATAATTTTATCTTATGGTGAAATTCCCCTGCACCCCCTGGAGATGTTAGAATTACATCCAAATTTAAACTCGCTTGAAGGTTGGATTTTCCAGCCCTGCAGTCTGTGTTTGATCGTCTGTGATCAAATTCAGGTGTAACGTGCCTTCATGGGGAAGGGGGTTTATTCATGTTACCCAATCTCACATTTGATAGAAACAAATGTGAGATTGGGTAACATGGGCAAGAAGCCTTAGTTTTTAAAGTGTTTTACACTCCTTAGCTAGCCTGTGAGGTAGGCCATCATTATTCCCACTTTACAGGTAGTGACTTGCCCAACATTACCACATGAATTCACGGCTAAGACTGGATTAGAACCTTATTCACCCAGGTCAGAGGCGCAAACCTTATTAACTATACTATACTGATTAATGAGTTTCCAGGTGTTTGGATCCAATAGAACCCACTTATAAAAGCCATGGTCATGCAGCTATTATAACTGTCTTGATGTTTTCAAAGTTGCAATAAAAGTTTAATACGAATTCTACTGCTGGTACATTCCTTCTAGACAGTACACATGCTTCTTCAGAGAAGGACCTAGCATCTGCCAGTTCAAGAAGGCCTGGAACTTATTGTATCTTTACTTGAATCTACCAGTGAAAAAAACATCTTGTGCTACAGCTGTGCCAGCAGGCTGAGTTTTATTATAAAGAGTAAATTAATGGGTTTAGCAGACTTTAATTGAAAATGCATTCCTTAGCAAAAAAAAAAAGAAAGATTTTGGAAATCTAACTGTGCAATGTTGTTTGGAAATGAAAGGATTTTACTTAAGCAGCACCGGAATAATTATGTTTTTATTACTTTTTTTAAAATCGGGTCAGTGTGGTGTTTCAAGCACTAATGAATGACACTTCAATTTAAATATAGATAATAGAGGTAAGTTTGCTAATCCACAATTATGAGGAGACTGTTGTGAACAACAAACTGAACATATTTCTTTGATAACGATGGGATCTATGCTATCAACCTTTCTTAGTGTTTCCGATATGGAAACTTTTTTGTAAAAAAAAAATGTGCTTCATATGCAGCCAGATCTAAATACATTTTTTCTGCTGCAAGCCATTCTAATGTGGAAAAAATAAATTAGTGCCTATATGATCAACCAAAATGTTCAATAAAATTTTCTAAAGGATGGAGGAGGGAGAGAATTTTCTTGTAATTGTTTCAAGTGAGTTAATCACAATTCACTGATTTTATGTGAACTGTCAAGAAATTGATCTTTTAAAACCTAATATTATTTATATGCTTAAATACAATCTATTTGATCTTTACTTAACACTAAAATATCTGCATCATCAATATGCTGATGACACTCAACTCTGTTTCTCATTTTCATATGACCCAGACCTGGACATCTCTGTGCTTATTCAGTGTTTGGCTGCTGTGGGGGACTGGATGAGGGCAAGCCATCTGAAGTTGAATCCTGACAAGACGGAGGTGATGCTGGTGGGTGTGACTGGGGGGCTGGGAGTGAGAGAGGTCTCCATCATTGATGAGGTTTGCCCCTCCTTGGTCCTTACTCCCTCAGGTTCAGAGTCTGGGGGTGTTCACAGCTCTGCCAGGATGCTCAGGTGGCAGCTTTGGTGAGGAACACATTTTTCCAGTTACATCTAGTGCAGCGTCTTTGACTGTATATTTCAGGCTCTGACCTTGCCACCATCATCCATGCCTTAATCACCTCAAGATTGGACTACTGTAACACACTCTACATGGGGCTTCCCTTGGTGATGGTCTAGAGGTGACAGCTGGTGAAGAATGGGTGCCCCATCCTTACGGGGATGGGTCGCCATGTGCATATAAAATAAGAAGTGTCATACTGGTAGAGATGTGCCAACAGACAGGAGTTCGGATGTTCGGATATTCGGTCCAAAAACTTAGTTCGGGTTTGTGGGTTCAGTCTCGCAGAGTTTGGACCCCCCCAAACGTTCAGTAAGTTTGGTCATGGCAGAGGCTTGAGGCACTCCAGGGGTTTCCGTGGGGGTATGGTAGACTGTCAGAGACACAGCAGCAGGAAAGACCGGGAAGGCTTGGGGCTTGGCACCTCAGGTTGCCTGGGCAGGCAGGCTTGGTGCTTGGCCCCTGGGGGTGCCTGTGGGGGCATGGCTGTCTGTCCGAGATGCAAAAGCAGCAGCAGAGGCCAGGCATTGCAGGCTGCCAGGCATTGGTGGAGCAGCAGCAGAGGCCCGGCCAGGGCTTTGTGGCTGGCACCACTACTTGGCCAGGCGTTGCAGACTGGCTGGCATCAGTGGAGCATTGGCAGACAGTGAAGTGGAATGACAACCCTCCCTGCTTGGAACATGGGCCCCAGAACCCTGATCGTGGGTCCTGGAGCTGGAGTGGCTGTTTCTTGGTGCAGTGGCACAGCAGAGGCAGCATTGGCAGCAGCAGCAGACTTTGGAATGCCTGGATACAAAACCCATGGCGCAGCAGAGGCATCAGGAGAAGAAATTGGATTTCCCGGTAGCAGAACCCATGACATAGCTGAGGCAGCATTGGCAGTAGCAGCAGACATTGGATTGCCCGAGCACAGTAACCATGGCACAGCAGAGATGGCATCAGCAGCAGCAGCATACATTCGATTGCCAGGAGACAGAACCCGTGGAACAGCAGACACGGCAGCAGCAGGATTTGCTTGTGTGCAGCACCCATGGAGCCAGGATGGTAGGATTTTCCAGGGAAGAGCTCCCATACAGCAACAGACGGTAGCAGCAGGATTGCGTGGGCACATTTGGATTTGCCAGGGCAGAGCACCCATGGACCAGCAGCAGCGGGATAACCAGACCAGTGGGGAACATCACCAGGGTTGCCAGCGCAAGCAAACAGGCACCTTGGCATGAGAGACAGGCAGGCGGAGGCAGGCTTTGAGCTCGGCAACCTGGGCAGGCAAACAGGCAGCGTGGTATGAGTAGTGGAATGCAGACTGAGGCAGGCTTTGAGCTTTGCAACCTGGGCGGACAGACAGGAAGCATGGCATGAGCATGGGAAGGCAGGCTGAGGCATGCTTTGGGCTTTGCAACCTGGGCGGGCAGACAGGCAGCATGGCATGAGAGTCAGAAGGCAGGCTGAGATAGGCTTTGAGTTTTGAAACCTGGACGGGCAGACAGGCAGCATGGCATGAGAGGCAGTAGGGAAGGCAGGTTGGGACCTTTGCAGGGCACTCAGATAGGCTGGTGAAGACTGTGCAGTGCATGCGTGTGAGAGAGGCAGTCAGATAGGCAGGCTGAGATCATCTAGCTAGAGGCCGGCTGGCAGGCTTACAGCTTCCCAATGCCACCTGACATCATGAGATCAGTCAGATAGGATGGCTGAGGCCGTCTAGTGAGAGTGAAAGGCAGGGTAGCCACTGGGCATTGGGGGGGAGGGACAGCACCTCAGCAGCAGCCCAGATTGAGGAGGAGCCCCATCCAAAGGTCGCTGCCCTTCACGCTCCAGCTAAAGAAACCAGCCAGCTTCCTCCCCCGCTCAATCAGGCAGCTAAGGGTGCCTTCCCCAATCCCCTTCTCCCCCAAGTCCAGAGCATTCCTGATCATCAGGTGAAGGGTGTGTGTGGTGCAAGGGATGCTGGTGAAGTCCCCATTGAGGACAGCCCTCAGTATGTTGGCCGCGTTGTCTGTCACCACGCACTCCTTGGTGAAGGACGCACCTGACGTGACCCACTCCCTCACCATGGTGGTCAGGGCTGCCTCGATGTTCCGAGCGGTGTGGGGGCCATCCATTACTTCTGCCTGAAGCAGGGCCCACCTATACCCTGCTTCGGGACCCATCCTGCCACTGCCAAAAGCTGCCTCCGGGTCCTGCCACCAGTGCACTGTCACTGCCAGGTAGGCATGCTGTGCATTTCTGCTGGACCACACGTCTGTGGTGAAGTAGAGGGTGACACCCCCATCCCTTGCCAGCTGCTCCCTCACACGCTCCTTTAAAGGCTGGTACAAGGCTTGCACCACCTACTGACTCAGAGTGGTGTGCGAGGGCAGCTTAAACTGGGGGACCAGGAAGTTAATCAGGTGCCTAAACCCCATGTCCCCGACCTCTGAGAAAGGCTGCCCATCGAGTGCGAGCATTTCCCCCAACATGTGCATGGCTTTCAGTTGAAAGTCACGCCACCCTCCATGTCCTGCAGCTGCCAATGGACTTAGCAGCTGCCCCCACCCCAGCTCCTCCATAGTGCACTAACGCTGCTGCTTCTGCTCTTTCCCCATAGCAGCAATACTGCTCCTGCTGCTAGGGTAGCTGCTTTAGGAGGACGCTTGCCCAGTGATGGAGGCAGACAACTGGCTGCTGCAGTCAGGAACCCGCTGGTGTCCACTGCCCCTGCCTGCCTGCTTAGCAGCACAGCACTGTGTCATCCCTTCAGCTGCCTCACCATGGCAGTTGTGCCAAGGTTGGTGAACACCTACCCACGTTTCTGGCACAAGCTGCACTGCACATCCCTGGGATCATCCGCCCGCACCAACTTAAAATGCACGCAGATGGAGGATTATTTATTGATTGATTTATTTTAAGCATTTTTGAGTCACCCCCTCATGCCTACGGCATCTTGGGGCAACGTACAACTTTATAAAACATTACATAAAAACATTTTTAAAACACAATAATTTAAAGCTAAAACAGGGTTGGAAAACTAAATTAATAAAAATAGAAATAGAAATAACAGGTAGGGGAGAGCCAAAAGGGGAGAGCCAAAAGCCCCCGCTTAACATGGGGGACCTCCAAGAAGGCACCCCCGGCAGACCGAAGGAGTTGCTCTGGGGTGTGGAGGGTGAGGTGGTCCCTGAGGTAGGAGGGGCCCAGACCATGAAGGGCCTTATAGATCAACACCAATACCTTGAACCTAGCTTGGCATGCTATTGGCAGCCAGTGCATAGTCCGGAGCATAGGTGTTATATTCTCCTGATGACCCAACACGGGCCACCGCATTCTGCACTAGCTGCAGCCTCTGGACCAGGAATAAGGGCAGCCCCACTTAGAGCGCATTACAGTAGTCCAACATTGAGGTCCAGCCCCCCTCTGCCCCCTGTTATGCCCCCTCCTGCCTTCGGGCCAGCACCGGGTGACACACCGCTGACAGTGCTGCTGGGAGGGGCAGAACATGGTGGTGATACAGCTCTCAGAAGGACAGCCATCACCTGAGCACCGGACATCTCCTCCACAGGATTAGTTTCTGCCTCGCTGTCCCCAATTAGAGTGTTGTTCCGTGAAGGGGAGTACTGGGACTCTGAGGTTGATTGACTGCCCACCATGCTGCTGCCACTTTCCCTGTGCCCCCTATAGCTGCTGCTCCTCTCCCTGCTGCCATTGCCTGGGGATTGGGCCCTGCCTATAACAGCCGGGGTGGAATCGACCAGCCCTGGACTGCTGTGGATCACCTCAATAATGGGGGACAATGGTGGCCCATGATGAAATTCAGACCCTGCCCCTGAAGCACCTGCTCCTGCAGCTGCAGAAGAGACAGCTGCATCCTCCTGGACTGCAGGCCTTCCAGTGCCCTGCGTGGCAGTGGAGGATGCTAGCAGGAGGCAACGCCAAACCACACCCCTAGTGTCACTGCTGGGAGCCTCTGAAGCCTTTCTGCCAAAATCAGGCCTGTGCAGTTTGGGGCGTGGTGATGGGTTCAGGCTGCTGCTGATGCCTGCTGCCACTCCACTGGCACAGCCCCTGCCACCTCTGCCACATGCCCCATTGTCCGTCTTACGGGCAGCAGACCGTCCTCTCCTGCTTCCCTTCTCCATTTCTAAAACACAAATAATGCACACGAAGACTTTTTATTTTATTTATTTATTTATTTATTTATTCATTCAAAATTTCATTTTATTATATATATCTACATTAACTCTAACTGCTATTAACTATTCTAAAACCTATGGAACTAAATGGAATATTATATCTACAAAGGCCTAGTCCTACAAACACACTATAAAATATTAAAACTGAATCACTGCACACTATCTATATCTATCTCTACAACTAAGCTAACTCTTACATCTATCTATCTATCTATCTATCTATCTATCTATCTATCTACACAGGGATGGGGGGGCACAGACAGCTCACAACAAACAACACAGGAAGGGGTACAAAACTGAAATGAAAGCTAAATCAATCTAATGCTACTCTAAATAAATCCAAAAACAGGGGAAGGGAATCAGGGATGGAATATATAGAGGGAGGAGGGAAAAATTCAATGAAGGGGAGGGAGAAACAACACAGGGAGTGGTAAAAAATACAAAATAAACCTAAATCTATCTAATCTAATCTAAACAAATGAAACTATGGAGGTAAATGGGTGAAATAGGAGGATGATGGCAATGGATTGGGAGGAACACAAACTGCTGTGAGAGGGAGTGTCACGGAGGAACATAGGGTCACACATGTGTGATACTGGCCTACATGTAGACTACAAGTCTAGTAAATATGTAAAGCAAAAGGTGCAACACGTATGTAATGTTACAACTGAGAACTGTAAAACCCAAATCAGGACTGTGACACTGACGAAATTCCAGGAAATGCAAAGAGATAAAAAGAATGTGTATTGGGAACCCTGGCCAGACAGAACCCTGGGGAGATGCAAATTGACCTTCAGGTTTGCCTGGGTTGCCTACGTGACAGACCTCGGGTTTCTCCAAGGCGGGAAAGCCAAAACAAAGAGACCATGAAAGGTACTTAAGCAAGGGCCATTGGTCAGAGCTCTCGCTTGGTCAGAGCCATCTTAAGCACTCTCATCTGCATCCTTGATCCTGCCAGCCAGGAAGGCTGGAAACCATGGACTTAGACCAGGACTTTGCTTTTTAGCAACTCTAAGACTGAAGACCCAGTTGCTTACATCAAGGACTGAGAGGAATCTAAGTGGACTTTAGTAGAGTAAAGTTCTTATCTAGAAACTCAACCAGTATAGATATAGGAATGCATTATATTTACCTTTGATTTCTAGTAACCACTCTGTATCAACAATCTTGGTTATGTAATCAATTAACTGATTTCTTATCTTTATGAAGAAGTGTCTGTGTCTAACATTGGAACACAAGTGAGCAAAAAGAGTTCTCAAGCTCTTGCGAACCCAGAGAGAAAGAGTCTGTAAACAGGAAGCATTGGGCCCTTGGGTGACAAAGGTGTTGTCCCTGCGGCAGGCTTGAATCGGCCAGAGACAAAAACTGATTCAAGTGGGCTGTACGCAAGGGAAACTGAGTCACTCAAACCCGGTAAAGTGGGGGTGCGGACCTCCAACACGTGACAGGGAGACTTTTGAAAACACCTGCTGACAGGATCAGTGGCTAGCTCAGAAGGAATTGGAAGGGGGGAGGGCAAGGATTTTTGTTACTTTCTGTGCCCGCCTTCCCACAAGCCCCATTGACTCTGTGCAGCCCTAGCCCCATGCCAACTGAAGACTGCGAAGCCAGTGGTCTGAGGAAAAGAGGGATGGTGATTGGGCAGACTGACTGCTACTCCAAGCCTCTCCAACCCTGGTGTCAGGGAGTCTGTTCCTCAGCTTTCCCCCGCTCCCCCCCCCCGTGCATGCCAGCCAGGTTTTTCCTGCCCGAACTCATCCAAACACGGCAGAACTGTTCGGGGGTTCTGGCGTTCGAGTTGGTTCAGCCGTTCGGTTCGGGCTTCCGAACTGGCTGAGTTCGAGCTAAACTCCAAATGTCCGTACTGCGTTCGCACATCCCTACATACTGGGTCAGACCAGTGGTCCATCTAGTCAAGCATCCTGTCTCCAACAGTGGCCAATCATGGTGGATTGAGAGAAGCACCCAACAGGACCATTGGGGGATCCATTCCCTGTTGTTTTCCCCCAGCTCCCATCATGTTCCTCACTCCTGTTTGGCTAATACCTGCTAATGTACCTATCTTCCAGAAGCTTGTCAAAATTTCTTTTAAACTCAGCTATAGTACTGGCCCTTATCACAGCTTCTGGCAGTAGATTCCACAGCCCAATTATACGCTGGCTGAAATAATATTCTCTTTTATTTGTTTTACACTTGCCACCCATCAGTTGCATGGAATGTCCCCTAGTTCTAGTACTAGCTGGGAGGGTAAATAACTGTTCCTTGTTTATTAGTTTCACACCACTCATGATTTTATTGACCTCTATCATATCTCCTCTCAGTTGCCTCTTCTCCAAGCTGAAGAGCCCCAACCTACCAAGCCTCTCCTCATACGGGAGCCCTTCCTACCCTTGATCATTTTTGTTGCCCTTATCTGTACCTTTTCTAGTTCAACTATGTCTTTTTTGAGATGGGGTGACCAGAACTACACACAATATTCGAGGTGCAGTCGCACCATTGATTTGTATAGAGACATTATGACATCCTCAGTTTTATTGTCTATCCCCGTCTGAATAATTCCTAACGTTCTGTTTTCTTTTTTGACTGCTGCTGTGTAGTACACTGTGGATTTCATTTTATTGTCCACTACCATCCCCAGATCCTTTTCCTGAGTGGTAACTCCTAGCTTAATACCCAGCATTGTGTACTCATGGGTAACACCAGTGCTTTGCTCACTGCACTGGCTGCCTATAGTCTCTCGGGCCGAATTCTGTTGGTTTTGACCTATAAAGCCCTATACGTCCTGGGCCCTACCTATCTGCAAGACTGCTTCATTCTCCAGATTCTGGATTGGCTGATGTGGTCATCTGGGAGTGCCCTTCTTAAAGTCCCCAGTTCTCTTTTTTCTTTCTCTCTTTTGTTTTAAGTTTACAGTACACAATTCTGTTTTACTTTAAACTCTGGTAGACATATGGAAATATCAGAATTAGATACCTTTGGGAAATAAAACGGTAGGACTAGCATAGATGGTCATGCTAGGTTATCAACATATTCAGTCTCTGTGGAACATGTATGAACAGAGACAAGTTCATGACATGATGCTGAGCATGAATTTGTAGTCCATACAGAGTAGGCTAAATTATGACTAGCAATGTATTGGTCGACTTGCCACTTCACATTTGTTTTCAAATATAGTGTAATTTTGTAGTATACAACGTGGCTGTGCAGAATGTATGTGAATAGAATTATTGTACATTCTACAGAAAACAAATCTCCATCTTTATCATCTGATGAAGTGTTCCTTTGGACTGCCAAAGCAGAGGCCTTAGGATTGTCATTCAGCAAATCCAATGCCTATAAATCTCTGCTGGAGGCATGGAGACACAAAGGTTACTGTTTTAGGTAGTGGACTAGATTAACACCCATGGGGGTACTTCACTACTGCCACACAGACTACCTCCAATTTGGTGGGATTAACTGCATTTCTGTAGGTGTACAATTTCCAGCAGAAACCAAGGATATGAGCAACATCTTATGTAATGTGAATTTTTCTCTAAATGATTCTAACACAAATCTCACAGTTGTAGACACCTCAGGTTAACCTCCCTCATTTCTACTGGCAGGTGAGAATGAATTTCAGTATGAAACACAAATCATCAATGTTGAGTAATATTACATTTGCCCCCGCAGTGGAAATAAGACACAGACACAGAAAGTTTGGGTAAACTGGCCGCAACCGTTTATTAAAACAACCAGCATAACCGGAAACCTGTTGATAAACGAGAACCAATTAAAAACCAATCAAAACCAATTAGTGAGAGCGGTGGAAAGATCTGATTGCTGAATTGATTTCCACTTAATATAATTACCCATTAGCCAATCACTGCAAATCTTCCAAATTATCTTCGACCCATCAGAATCGATTAGTAAGGCCAAATTGATAAAACTGGGTGAGACTATAAGGAGAGTGATTAGGCATTAAGTCCAACCTTCTGATATCACCTCCGTCCCTAATGCCCCTCACTCCCAGTGTTCAGTACCATAATGTATGAGCACTAGGATTGGAGATACCAGTCCAATCCCCGTTTCTACTGGACCAGAATTGATCCAATACCCGAAAGAACTGCCGATCAAGTGACCATGTCGGGACCACTTAGATCCTTCCCAACTCCCTTCTGGAGGAAGCTCGCCTGGCCTCAAATCTGTTGATAGTGGTTTTCAACCGCTGGTGTTGTAAAACCTGGCTGTTCGCCAGGCCTTTGGGGTGGGTGTGAGTGGTGGGTTAGGGTTTTTTATCTTCCCTACCCTGTTTATTGTTTTAAATGTTAAATTGTATTCCGGGGCCCTGTTTTAAATACTTAAATTGTATTTTGATGTATTTTAAATTGTTTTATATTTGTTTTTATATATATATTTATTATTGTTGGAAGCCACCCCGAGCTGTTCGCAGGGGAGGTGGGGTATAAATTCATAAATAAATAAATATGCCCCTTGATGCCAGTCCTTCTTCTCTGGGAGAGCAGTGGGGCACCCATCCCCTGACTACTTCCCAGGTCCCACCTCCTGGATGCCTATCCGCATCCACTGTTACCTGATGTTTTCCATAATGCCAACCAATTCAGATGCCTGTTTAAATCCACCATGGTACTGAACTCCGCCACGCAGTTCAGCAGCAAAGCTTGCTTGAACACTCCCCAAACTCACCCAGCGCTACCACTATCTAACCCCAAACATTTCCGTAAGAATTCCTGCAGATTCCCCAAGTACATGTCAAGGCCCTTCTCAGACAGGTGAACCATCTGACCAATACAATTCCGGCTGGTCCATGAAATATTCCCATGGACAAGCCAGATTCCCCCTAATTTTGCAATACATTTTTTGATCTCCCAATTTACCCTTTTCCTTGATCTATCCACTGCTCTCGGATTCGTGGCTCTAGGCGACTTTATTCTCTGCAACATCTCCGTAAAAACCAAACATGCCCCAGGAAACAACTCCTTCAACCTAAACCAATCCTGTCAAACCATTATGGACAACTCCAACCCAGATCCCCTGGTCAAATCATTTTCACCCAGATGAATAACTATTATCCCTGGGGACTGTACCACACCCCAACCAAGGAGCAATGGCATCAGCTGGGGCCAAAGCATGCCCCACTTACCTTTCCATACTACCATTGCCCGGGGGGATAACCCCAACTAGAATTTTTAGCCCTCTTCTCAACCCAACTAACAAAACTATGGCCAATAATCCAAATTACCTTCTTTCCCATTTGCCACAGCAACCCTGTAAAGAATAAAAAACGTCTATCAATATTGATGAATCCGCTCACCTCATCAAACTATTGTGGGAAGTGGGCAAATATATGATCTGAGTGCCGTGGAGCGCCATCTCCCCACTGAATTAATATCAGGGACTGGAAAACCTGCCGCAGTTGTAGTAGATGCCGCTATGATTCAAAATGAGTGGGAACTAAACCTCCCAGATATGCCCAATTCATCCACACAACGCCCCATGACTGCCGTAAACTGAAAACAAGTTAGGGGCTGACCTGATTGGTGTAGAAACAACGGCCCCAGTCCCTATGGTCTTTCCTTCAAAAACTCAACCATGCATGCGACCGGACAAATTAATGGTTCCCTGGACTTGAAGAGCACCACTTTGGTGCCCTTCCCTACCTGGTCAGCCTTTGACTTCCTAATGCACAATTCAATCCGATCTACACCCACAAACACATCCCTCACTTGTAAGGCCCGACCCAAGTAGTCCAGTCCTGAGTTAATGACCAACTCGCCAACCCTAAGTGCTGCAAAAAAGGCAATAACAAAAGCAGTTTGAAAAAGCCTCACTTCACTTGAATTGCTACAAATTCCAGCCAGCTTGGCAACCAAATCAGCCAACAGTTTAGGTGACACAGGCAGCCTGGCATCGGCCCTACCCTTCCTTTGCCTTCTCCAGGCTTCCAACATAGCTTTCAATATAGGCGACCCCGATAACTCAGAAGGACCGACCATTTTTGAAAAAAATGATAAAGCGGACCATTTTGCCGCAATTGTGCCTGGCGCCAAACCCTTTCTTCGCAATTCCATCCCAAATTGCACCACCTGCGGCAACGAGATCGGAAATGACACCGACCAACCCTTTCCTACAGCAAACACACCAAACTCCTTCAAAGCTCTATCATACAGCTGCCAAGTAGCCGGGGAAACCGAGCCCTTCACCATTTCTATCAGCTCTAGAATCCAAGGCTCCAAACCTCTTGGGGAACCAAATCTTGCTTCTCCTTGGCCATTGGAGCGAGCTTCCAAAAACGATGAATCTGGAAACAAGAGAGGGCATCAGCAATCTCGTTATTCACACCCGGCACATGCTTAGCTAAAAAAACGATGTTATGTCTCAAACACCAGAGAACAAAAACTCTTACCAACCGCATCACCCTCTCAGATTATGACGACAATGAATTAACCACATGTACGACAGCCAAGTTGTCACACCAGAACAATACCCTCTTGTCCCTAAATCTGTCGACCCACAAATGAACTGCCACCACTATAGGAAACAACTTGAGAAACATCAAATTCCTCAATATGTCCAAGTCACGCCAATGAGCAGGCCACTGCTCTGAGCACCACCTACCCTGAAAATAAATTCCAAGCCCCGCCACTCCAGCCGCATCAGCGTGCCCCTGTAACTCAGCCTCCACCAAATACAACTCTCTCCACAGGCTGACCCCATTGTGATGTTTCAGAAACTCCAGCCACACTCCCAAATCATCCTTCATCTCCTTCATGACCCTGATGTGGTGATGTGGCGTGGCGATCCTAGCTGTCTTGGCATAGAGGTGAGACAGAAATGCATGTCCCGGCGTTACAGCCCTACACGCAAAGTTCATCTTCCCCAACAATGACTGAAGCACCCTCAAAGTCACCTTGTTAGCCCCTAGACAGGAAACAATTTCATTCCTAATTACATCCAATTTATCCTCCAGTAAACGGGAACACTGACATACAGAATCCAATTCTATACCTAAGTAGGTTAATCTAGAAGCAGGGCCCTCCATTTTCTCCTCCCCCAAGGGGACCCCAACCAACTCAGCAATTCTCATGAAAGCAGCGAACAAGTCGCTGCACTCCCCCGACCCTGCCCTGCCGATGAATATATAATCATCGAGATAAAATAACATGATGCCGTCCATCGCTTAACAATCCACTCCATAGCTGAGCTGAATTTCTCAAAAGCGGCACATGAGAGGGAGCATCCCATGGGCATCACCTTATCATAGTAAAAACGGCCCTTAAATGAAAATCCCAATAGGTCAAAGTCCTTGGGGTGCACTGGCAAGAGGCAGAATGCAGACTTAACGTCACTCTTTGCCGTAAGGGCACCCCTACCATAATCCCTAACTAACTCAACCGCCCTATCAAAAGAAGCGTAGTGGACTGAACACAGCTCAGGGGGGATTGTGTCGTTCACTGAAAAACCCCTGGGGTAAGACAGATGATGAATCAATCTGTATTCCCCAGGGGCCTTCTTTGGTACCATGCCCAATGGTGACAATCTCAAATTTCCCATAGGCAAGGATTCAGAGGGGCCAGCCACACGGCCTTCCTGTCATGGGCCGCCGAGTAGGGCAGGGCCACCCGCGGCGCACGGGTCCGGCTCCGGTGTCGGCGGCGCAAGCGGAACGGGAGGCGCCCCCTCCCTCGCCCCCCCGGCAGGAGGGAGGGGCGCCCCCGCCCGTACAGGACACGCAGGCAGGGCCCCAGGGCGAAAAGCCAGCAAGAGGCCGAAAACAGAAGGAGGCCACGCCCCCCCTGCGGCGCTCCGCACGCTTGCGGGGGCACGCAGAGGGGCGGGGCTAGGCAGATAAAAACCAGCGCCGAGGGACACTCGGCGCTGGTGATTGAGTGGAAACCGGCCCTTGACGGAGCTAAGTACTGAGCGCGTGACCTTAGCCCTAAGACTTAGAAATTGTTGTAGAGTGTGTGTGTGCGTGTGTGCCTTCCTACCCCCCCTCCCTTTGTGACAAGTGAGTGAGTGAGTGCTGGAGTGTGACGCCTTGTCCCTGATCCTTCCGCCCTTCCTGGAGCTACCTTGCAATCCTCCCCCTGTTGTATTTGACTGAGCCCCGTCCGCCATCTTGTCTTCCTGGGCCCTACCCCCCTTCTCCCCGGGCACGCCTCCCTCACGTTTTCCCCCTATCCCCCCTGGAGTGTGGGAGCAGCGTGTGGTGACAGACTGGGTTCCTGTGGCTCAGGCCCCTACTCCTCATCGAGCGCCCTATGATGATAGGGGCCTAAGTTCCAGGTGCGCAAGCCCAAGGAACGGCCCACACACTATCCTGACGGGCTTATATTCCCAGATAGATCCCTGCCTGAGTAGGTGCCTGAGCGTGTGCGTGGCGAGACTCGATCGGTGGGAGGGTGGGGGGTTAGGCCCCTCCCGGGTCACCCGGGTCCACGCCCCTTTCCCCGGCCCCACTGACAGAATCACCAGCCTTAAACTCCTTCCCCTTCTCCCCATTTGAGGAGTTCCCCCCCTATCAATGGATATTGCCAAGGAAATGCAGGAATTGACACGGGCCATGCAAGCCGTGTCCATGGACGTGCGGGTACTACACGAGAACCAACAAGCCCTCACGAGAACGGTGGCCCAGTTGCAGGCCAGCCCTGGGGGCTTGGGCGCCGCTGGGGGGCAAGCGGAAGCTCCGCCCCAGAGGGCCGAGCACCCAGTGGGACACCTTCCCCGAGAGCCCCGGGGGCCTCAGATAGAGAAATTCATGGGGGACCGAAAGGCCTTCCAGGGCTTCGCGGCCCTGTGTCGGTTAACTTTTTCAATGCAGCCCCAGACCTACTCCACCGACGCCCTTAAGGTTACCTGTGTTATCGGGAATCTGGGGGGTACTGCCTTAGAATGGGCCACGACCTTGTTGCAAGGGGATAGTCCCTTATTGGGGGATTACCCTGCGTTTATGAGGGAGTTTACGAGCCTCTTTGACCACCCCCACAGGGTACGGGATGCGGAGACCGCTATCCTTGCCCTAAAACAGGGGCGTGGGGGCCTGCTTGAGTATATCACACAATTTCGCCAGTTAGCCTTAGAACTCCAATGGCCCAAAGACGTGTTGCGAGTCATGTTCCGTAGGGGGTTGGGCGACGACGTGAAGGACCAGTTAGCCTTCACGGCCCTCCCTGATGCGTGGGAGGACATCGCCACGCTAGCCTTACGCATCGAGGACCGCTTGGCAGAAAGGCGTCGGGAGCGAAGACAAGACAGTCGGGGCTTTTTCCCACGACCCGTGGGTGTTCCCCTGACCCCGCCAGGCCAGGTCAAAAACTCCGAACCCGAACCGATGCAGATTGGAGCTGCGCGGGGGCCATTGACCAAGGAGGAGAGGGAAAGACGACGCCAAGCACGGGCATGCTTCTATTGTGGAGAAGCGAGCCACTTCATTCGCGACTGTCCCGCCATCCCTCCGGACCGCCGAGGCCCGGGAAATGCCCGAGGCCGGGAAGGAGCGGGGACTCTCCGGCCATAAACATAGCTCCCGCTACGCTCGCACCCAGACGTGCCCACCTGCGGATTCCTCTTACAATTTCTATCACCGCTGATCGCTCATTCGTCGTCTGGGCCATGGTAGACTCCGGGGCCTCCGGGAACTTTATCGATGAAGGGCTCCTCCGGGAACAGGCGATCCCCACGACCCCTAAGACGACCCCGGAGCAGGTGCACTCCATAGATGGTTCCCCGTTGATATCGGGACCCATGAAGCGGCAGACACGACCCCTCCGGTGTACGATCGGGGCTCACCAAGAGATACTCTCCCTGGATCTGGTGTGTACCCCTCTTTTCCAAGTAGTACTGGGATTACCCTGGTTGATTCTTCACAACCCCCAGGTGGACTGGGCCGCCCGGCAGGTGCGCTTCATCTCGCCCCATTGCACGGAGAGTTGTGTCCAAGCACCTCCCACGATTCCGCAGCTCGCCGCGGGCACCCAGGAACCGGCCCCCACCTTGGGGTTTCGACTGCCCCCGGAATATTCAGCCTTTGCGGAGGTATTCAATAAGAGACAAGCCACAGAGTTGCCTCCGCACAGGGCTTATGATTGTCCCATCGACCTCCTCCCGCAGACCGAGCCCCCTTTTGGCCGGATTTACGCCTTGTCGGCCCCAGAATTGAAGGTGCTGCGGCGATATCTGGACGAAAGCTTGCAGAATGGATTTATCCGACACTCATGCTCTCCGGCGGGGGCTCCTATATTTTTCGTATCCAAGAAGGACGGGGGGCTCCGCCCCTGCGTCGACTATCGTGGCTTGAACGCTATTACCATTAACAATAGGTATCCTCTCCCCTTAATTCCGGAACTTCTGAATCGCCTACAGGGGGCTACGATTTACAGCAAGTTAGATCTCCGAGGGGCGTACAATCTCCTGCGAGTCAAAGCAGGGGATGAATGGAAGACCGCCTTCCGGACTCGATACGGGCACTACGAGTATCAGGTAATGCCGTTCGGCCTGGCCAACGCCCCCGCTACCTTCCAACATTTTATAAATGACATTCTTGGAGATTTTCTAGATATTTTCGTCATAGCATATTTAGACGACATCCTCATCTACTCTACGTCCCGAGAACAACACTACACCCACGTCTGTCAAGTTCTTCAAAGACTGAGGGAAAACCAGCTTTACTGCAAGGGGGAGAAGTGTGCCTTTCACCTAACCACGGTCGAATTCCTAGGATTCATTATCTCTCCTGCGGGAATCCAAATGGACCTCCGAAAGATAGAGGTAATCCAGCATTGGCCGGCTCCTAAAGCCGTCAAACCCCTCCAGCGTTTCTTGGGGAGCACAAACTACTACAGGCACTACATTCCTCAATACGCAGCCATCACCACCCCCCTAACAAGCCTTCTTAAGAAAAATCGCCCGTATGTATGGGAAGAACCACAGCAGAAAAGCTTTGAACTCCTCAAACAAGCATTCACTCGAGCTCCCCTCCTGCACCACCCCGATTTTACATTACCATTTTGGGTAGAAGCAGACGCCTCTAGTACGGCCCTTGGAGCCGTTTTGTTGCAACAGCCGACTGCGTCACAGCACCCCTTACCCTGTGCCTACTATTCTCGGCAGCTCACACAGGCAGAGAAAAATTATTCTATCTTTGATAGAGAACTGCTGGCCATCAAGGCCGCATTTGAGACCTGGCGCCACTATCTTGAGGGTGCCGCGTACCCCGTGGAGGTAATTACAGACCACAAGAACCTCACCTTCTTACAGACCGCTCAAATAAATAATGCCCGCCATGCCCGATGGGCAGTTTTCTTCGCCCGGTTTGACTTTCACATTCAGTACAGGCCCGGGCACCTCAATATCCTTGCGGACGCCCTCTCCCGGTGCCAGGAAGGCAAAAATGAGACCCCGAAGGTGCAGGGCACGATCCTTCCGGCCAAGGTATTCGCCGCTTCATATATTACGGCCAAACAGTTGAGGACTGCGACGCAGGCAGAACTTCCGGAAGCGCCCACGCCCGACTGGCGGTGCATCGAGGGACTTTGGAAAAAACAGGATCAAGTCTTTATTCCCCCATCGTGTAGGACCCTCTTAATACGAGCCTACCACGATTCTCCCTTGGCCGGACATCCTGGACCCCAACGCACAATCCAGATGATTCGGAGGCACTTCTGGTGGCCATCAGTAATCCCTGACGTGCAGCAGCACATCCAACGATGTGAAGTGTGCGCCCGAACAAAAACGCCCAGAAGGCCCCCCTGCGGGCTTCTTCAACTAACAACGCCCCCTCAAGGACCCTGGCAACGGGTCGGTCTCGATTTCATCGTGGATCTCCCACCCTCGCGGCTATATGACACGATCCTCGTAGCGGTAGACCATTTCACGAAGGTTGCTCATTTCATAGCATGTAAGGGTCTCCCCTCAGCCCGCAAGATGGCGCTTTTATTTATACGACATGTCCTAAAATTACACGGATGCCCAAAAGAGATCCGAAGTGATCGGGGAACCCAATTTACTTCCCGGTTCTGGAGGGCACTCTTCTCCGCTCTGCAAGTAACAGTAACACCCACGACCGCGTATCACCCGGCAGCCAACGGCCAGGTAGAACGGATGAACCAGAACTTGGAGCAGTATCTCCGATGTTACGCTTCATACCTCCAGGACGATTGGTACACGTGGCTCCCCCTTGCCGAGTTTGCCCTCAATAATGCGCCCAATGCCTCCATTGGAGACTCCCCTTTCTTTATCTCCTATGGGTTCCATCCGCAAATTGGAATCCTCGACCTCCCGGCCACGACTATTCCGGCCGTAGGGGCCCTCGTCCAACGAATTCAGGAGGTCCAAAGGGTGGCTCAAACCACGTTAGAGCAAGCCCGGCAGCGATACAAGACGGCAGCGGATAAACACCGCATCCCGGCACCCGTGTTTCAACCCGGCGACTTGGTCTGGGTGAACCGCTGCCAGTACCCGTCGACCCGACCCTCTGCGAAACTTGACGACCGTTACATGGGCCCCTTCCCCGTCCTCAAACGATTAAACGATGTAACGTATAAACTTCATTTGCCTCCTCAGGTTCGCATCCACCCCACGTTCCACGTGGCCCTTTTAAAAAGGGCCCATGAGGCGCACCCGACCCCTGCCCCCCTCCCTCCATGTCTCGATCCCATAGATACAGAGTATGAAGTGCGGGCAATTTTGGATGCCCGCCGTCATTATGGTCGGCTCCAGTACCTTATAGACTGGGTCGGGTATGGCCCCGAGGACCGCTCCTGGGAGCCGGCGGCCGCGGTCCACGCCCCTGCCTTGGTTCGTGCCTTCCACCGCCGGCACCCTTCCAAACCCTCCCCGTTGGGGGGGGTTGGCCGGGGGCCTCGGCGGGGGGGAACTGTCATGGGCCGCCGAGTAGGGCGGGGCCAACCGCGGCGCACGGGTCCGGCTCCGGTGTCGGCGGCGCAAGCGGAACGGGAGGCGCCCCCTCCCTCGCCCCCCCGGCAGGAGGGAGGGGCGCCCCCGCCCGTACAGGACACGCAGGCAGGGCCCCAGGGCGAAAAGCCAGCAAGAGGCCGAAAACAGAAGGAGGCCACGCCCCCCCTGCGGCGCTCCGCACGCTTGCAGGGGCACGCAGAGGGGCGGGGCTAGGCAGATAAAAACCAGCGCCGAGGGACACTCGGCGCTGGTGATTGAGTGGAAACCGGCCCTTGACGGAGCTAAGTACCGAGCGCGTGACCTTAGTCCTCAGACTTAGAAATTGTTGTAGATTGTGTGTGTGCGTGTGTGCCTTCCTACCCCTCCCTCCCCTTGTGACAAGTGAGTGAGTAAGTGTTGGAGTGTGACGCCTTATCCCTGATCCTTCCGCCCTTCCTGGAGCTACCTTGCCATACTCCCCCTGTTGTATTTGATTGAGCCCGTCCTCCATCTTGTATTCCTGGGCCCTACCCCCCTTTTCCCCGGTCACGCCTCCCTCACGTTTTTCCCCTATCCCCCCTGGAGTGTGGGAGCAGCGTGTGGTGACAGACTGGGTTCCAGTGGCTCAGGCCCCTACTCCTCATCGAGCGCCCTATGATGATAGGGGCCTAAGTTCCAGGTGCGCAAGCCCAAGGAACGGCCCACACACTATCCTGACGGGCTTATATTTCCAGAGAGATTCCTGCCTGAGTAGGTGCCTGAGCGTGTGCGTGGCGAGACTCGATCGGTGGGAGGGTAGGGGGTTAGGCCCCTCCCGGGTCGGCCAGGTCCACGCCCCTTTCCCCGGCCCCACTGACATTTCCGATAACTCCTTCTGTATCTTTTGTTCCACCACCGATACCATGCCTATCACCGACTTCAGATTCCTACACACCATATGCTCCCTCTTCCCTTTGAAAACCAAACCTAAAACCATTAACAACATAACTTGCCTGGCCCGGATCAGGATAATCACATAATAAGCTCTCAAGCACCCACCATTTAACTGGCATTGGTGCTCTTACCCGCAGCGGACTGGGCAAGCCCACCACCCCTGCCTGCTTGCCTCCCACCATCCACGCTTGCCTCTCTGCCCTGCCTCCACCTGCACTGACAATGGACGGAAGGGTGAGCCTCCCCACACTGGAGGCATATGTGTCTAAACCTGCAAAAGGAATGAACACTTGCTTCCGTTAAAGTCCCGGCAGGCCAAGGATTGCGCTCCCTTCTTGCTCTGTTCACCATGAAAATTATCCACCGGATGGGCATCTCCCTTAATAATAATATGCCCACTATCTGCGCGCACCACATCCTTTCCCTGCATACACTCAATCCAGAGGTCATAGTCCTTCACGTCCCACCGCACCCCGGGCATAATGGCTGCATGCTGACGGAATGCCTTATCATATCTGAGCCAACCGAAGCCTTCCTTTGTGAGATATGCTCGCCTAAGGATGTCAAAATATTTCCACAAGGCTACTGCCCTCTCTGGAAAGGCTTGCATAACTACTCCCGCATAGATAATGAAAACTGACTCCCAGTTAGTCCAATTTCTATCTATTTTTCTCCTTTTTTCTCTCTCGTACTCCTTTGGCTCCGGCCACGCATTAGGGTCAGGAACTGGGTCCCAAAAAAGGATGGCGAACAAATCGATGTAATTGCCCTACCAGATCTTTTCCCTTGTGAACTGTAGCAGATGTAGCTAAAGTGGGGCAGATACCCTGGCATATCCATCCTGCAAAGGAGGGACTTACCTTGCTTCTTACCCCACTGATGCTATACCACTTTGACCCAGAGAAACTGTAGCTATAGCCGAAGGGGCCGAGATGTTTGCCCCTCCCGCTTGACCCACCTGAACCCCACTGCTCGCCTCAACCCCAGCCGGCCTGCCCTGCAGCACTGAGCCGGCCTGTGGGCACCATACATTATCCACCCACACTAGCCTATTCGGATCCTGCTGCACCAGCAGTTGGCCCGTCCCAGCACTCGCCTGCCCCGCTGCTACCAGATCCTGCTGCACCGCCATTGTCCCCCCAAAGGCTCCCACAGCTCCACCACCTGCCTCCCCACTAAGCCCATTACTAACGGGCACTTCCCCTGTCTGAGCAGGCTGGCTGCTTCCAACCCCTACCTGCCCTTGCGTTCCTTTAACCTGAAGGGGCACAACATACCATTGACAGAATTGGCTCCCAGGCGTCCGCTGCCCTCCCAAGTCTCCTGCAGGTCTCCTTGGTTTACTGAGGGCCTGCGGTGTTGGAAGCAGGAGAGCAGGCGGTTAGAGTGACGGTGACGCCGGACTTGCGACCAGTATGATCGATCGCAGCATAAGAGTAGTTTAAGGCCTATGCTGTGGCGGTGCAGGCAGAAAAGAAGCAGTTCTTTGCTGCTCTTATTGCATCTGCAAAGTCACGTCCAGCGGAGCTTTTCTGGGTGGTGAAAGAATTGGTCAGTCCTGCCTGCCTCCACCTGGACCTGGAGCAATGCTGTGACTGGTTTATCAGTACTTTGTAGATAAGGTCACTCGCATCCGCCATGATTTCAGCACCACAGTTACTACAGAGGATCATCTTTGGGCTATGGATGCCCCATCCTGTCCTGTTTTGTGGGATCGGTTTCAGATGGTGTCACCTGCCAATGTGGAGTTCTTGTTGGGATCTGTTCATGTCACTACTTGTGAGCAAGATCCATGCCTGTCCTGGCTGGTGAAAGCTAGCCATCAGATGCTATGGCCGCAGCTGGCTGGGTGGTTAGTGCTTCCCTTTGGGAGAGCAGGGTGCCTGACTGCCTAAAAGAGGCTGTGGTTAGACCCCTGCTCAAGAAACCATCTCTTGACGCTGATGCTCCTGCCAGTTATTGGTCGGTCTCTAACCTTCCCTTTTTAGGGAAGGTTATTGAACGGGCTGTGGCACAGCAGCTCCAGGAACATCTGGACCGCACCGGTTTCTTTGATCCCTCCCAGTCTGGCTATCGACCTGGGTATGGTACGGAGACGGCATTGGTGGCCTTGGTTGACGATCTCTGTCTGGCATTGGATGAGTGTCATCAGACCTTATAGGTCCTGCTAGACTTTTTGGCTGCATTCGACACAGTCAATCACAAAGTGTTGGTGACTTGCCTGCGGGACCTTGCCGGAATTCGCAGGATGGTCTTGGACTGGTTTAGTTCATTCCTGGCTGGGAGAACTCACCGGGTGGTCTTGGGGGAGTGTACATCTTCCCCCAGGGACCTCATGTGTGGAGTCCCTCAGGGTGCCATTCTGTCCCCCCTCTTCTTTAACATCTATATGCAGCTGTTAGGGGAGATCGTGAGGGGGTTTCAGGGCATGCAGTGTCANTTAGGGGAGATCGTGAGGGAGTTTTAGGGCATGCAGTGTCATCAGTATGCTGATGACACTCAGCTCTACCTCTCTTTTTCCATCAACCCAGGCCATGCAGTCTCCTTATTTTCCCAGTGCCTGTCAGCTGTGGGGGCTTGGATGAGGTTGAGCCATCTGCAATTGAATCCTGACAATACAGAGGTGATGTTGGTGGGCGAGGGCTTGCGGGGCCTGGGGGTGGTTGAATGTCCTCTTGTTGGGGGGGTTTGCCCCCCCCATGGTGTCTCAAGTGCGGAGTCTGGGTTTGCTCCTCGATTCGCAGCTCAGCTTGGAATCTCAGGTTGTGGCTGTGGCGGAGAGTGCGTTTCGGAAGTTACATCTTGTCTGGTGGCTTCGGCTGTATCTCTCAGACTCCGACCTCGTCACTGTCATTCATGCCTTTATCACCTCGAGGCTGGATTACTGCAACGCGCTCTACGTGGGGCTGCCCGAGAAGCTCATCCGGAGGCTGCAGCTGGTGCAGAATGCCACGGCCTGTCTCCTGATGGGGGAGGGTCGCAGGGAGCACATGACACCAGTGCTCCAGGCTCTGCATTGGCTGCCTATAAAACACCAGGCCAGGTTCAAGGTGCTGGTTTTAACCTTTAAAGCCCTTCATGGCCTAGGCCCTGCTTATCTGTGGGACCGCCTCACCCCCCATGTGCCCATGTGACCCTTGAGATCATCCGTGGGAGCCTTTTTGGAGGTTCCCCGGGCGAGTCGGGTGGCCACCAATGTTAGATCTTTTTTGGTGGTTGCCCCTGTGCTGTGGAATTTGCTCCCTGAGGAGGCTCAGCTGACTCCCACTCTCCTGCTGTTTCGGCATATATGTAAGACCTGGCTGTTCCGTCAGGCTTTTGGCGAGGGGTAGGGGTGGGGATGGAGGCTTTCCCCACATATTGTATTTTTAAATTGTTTTAAAATTTTATATTGTTTTGGTGAGTGTTGTTCACCACCCTGGACTGCCCTGTGGGCAGGAGGGGCAGGATATAAATTTTAAATAAATAAAATAAAAAATAAAAAATACTCACCATCGCCAACCACCGGTGTATTTGATGCTGCCACCTGCTGCACCCCAGCCACAAACATTGATGGCACCATTTCCCACAGTCCAGTGCCTCCTTCCAGCAGCTGGGCAATCCTGGTGATCTGCTGTTCCATTCTTTCTACCTTCCTTGCCAATGCCTCCATCGCCAGCCCACCCTGACCTGGCCCTGCTGCCTCGCCATGCTGTAAAGAAGGATAGGGTGAATTCCAGCTCACTCCCCCTGAAACCTGTCCCCCCATACCCCCAGCATCCAACAACCCTGAGGCTGTCAAGCAGAACATAACACTGTCCCACCCAGCCATCCTTGCCTCCATGGACTGCAAAAAGGACTGCACATGACCCTCCTGAAGCCAGGCAGGAGGGGCCCCCTGGACAGCTGGGGCACCTGTAAGCACAACCCCAAACTCACTCCCAGGGGCAGCTGCCCCCAGAGCAAGACCAAGCGCAGCCTCTGCTGGTCCTCGCAGCCACCTGTGGGGCCCCATCCAACTGTCTCGGCCCCTCCCCAAGGGACCCCACCACAGAATGGGGAGGAGGGGCTTGAAGGGCAGCCTCTGTCCCCTCACTTCCTCGCCTTGCTGCACCCCTCTTTCCACCAGCCTTGCCAACCCCCTGACCCTTCCTTGCCCTGCCCATGTTCCTTGCAATGGAATGAAATGAATGGGGGATGGAAAAACAGGTCCCCCTACAATCCCCTCTCCACCAAATGGAGAGGCCACAAATTGGAGGGGGATGCAACATGAGTGGGAGTGGGGGTATTCCCCCTCCAATCTCCCTCTACACCAAATGACTAATCATCCACTGATGGCAAACCTCCCCCCCTTCAGGCTCCCTGACAGAGCCGGTGCCCCCCCACGCACAAAAGAAAGACATCGAGCCCCCCCGCCCCCAACTCTCCCACTATCACCACCTTAGCTGCTCCCCCACGCCTGAAGCTGCGCTGCCGTTCTCCGCTCCGCAGCCCCTGCTCCTGACCAAGCTGCAAAACAGAAACGCAGCTGCTTCAGGTGCTTGCTGGCAGCCGAATGAGGGCTGCACGGCACCAGTGCACCACGTGGACACTCCTGTCCAATCCTAAGGGTGCATTCTTGCACCACAACCTTGCAAGCTGCAGCCTCCTACTTAACTGTGCAGCTTGCAAGGCAGATCACTTCCCACCCGAACAGCTCCACAAACCTGCCCGGCCACACACTGTGCCTCATTCCCCTGATCAGGCGGGCACAAATTAACCCCTGCAGCGCACAAGGCACTTAGCAGGGGCTTTCTCTAATTCAAAAGTTATTTTTGTACATTTTGAAATTAAAATTCTACTTTTTTTCCAATTTACTGTTTTAAATTTTGATTAAAAGTGATAGTTACTTTTAACTAAACTACTATATGACTGCAGTCCAGAAACCACTAAAACTAGAATAGTTAAACTGAAATCCATGGATTTATTCCAGAGTAAGTGGTTTAAGAATTGTGGCATAAAGGTAATTTTCTTCTTTAAATCTAATAAGGCACAATATATTCAAAACATACAGTAGAAAGCCTCCCTTATTTTATAAGGTGTAGAGTTTCTGGCCTAGGCCATTAGAAAGTCCAAAACCGTTTTAGCACAGTTGAGTGGTGGTTGGTGATGGAAGCAAAAGTGGCTTACGGCAGCTTTGCAAATCCTCAGTTCCTTTTGGCCTGATCCCAATCTAACATAGAACTGTCACTACAGATTCTAGAGACTCATACCACAGTCTGAGATGGCAAGAGAATCCTCCATCTACACCTCTTTCTGCTTTCTGCTACCCCAATCAGATTTAAAGGGCATTACAATTTCAGAATTTTCAAAACAACTTTCAGGGCATTCCTCCCCCACCCCCCGCCATAATAATAATAATAATAAAAAAATTCTCTGACACTTGGCAGTCTTTGCTCAATCTATATTGAGCAATTTTTACATGGCCGAGGAAGGATTCTGAGACCTGAAAGCTTGCACATTTTCACCAACAGACGTTGCTCCGATAAAAGATATTATCTGAACTATTTTGTCTCCATTTTCACTTGTGACCAAGCTAGGGTTTGATTCTGACATTCCATTTTTTACCTATGGAAGTGTCAGGGTCAAAACCATGACAGGTAACAACCCTAGGACAAACATGGCAACTACTTTATGTCTGTCTGTCTGTCTGTCTCTCTTTATATATATATAATTTATATATATATATATAAATTTATATATTTATATATAGATAAATAAAACATGTTAGGGGCTAGTGCAGTGTCTCAACACCTACAGGAGCCTTGTGCTTTAGACAAGACACAAACTTCTACAATGCATAGGGGATAGTGTGTTCACACTGACATCTTAATGTGTTGTGTCAGGCTAAACCAGCAATGATGGGAAGCAGTGCTTAATTTATATTAAAAAATGAATTGCCAGGACACAACCCTGTCTTGCAAGTCAAAGCCCCTGCCGCAGAACTTAACAGAACAGGGAAAGGAGAATTGGTTACCTACCTTCGTGAATTCCTTTCTCTCTTACTCTCCTGATCCTCCTCTGCTGGGTAGCTCTGCTGATGGCCGATAGGAGGCAGATGACTCATTTCTTTTATGCGCATGCACGCCAGGAGCTACCCGGTCCCTCAGTCCATAGTATAGCCGAGTGCCCCTGTAATTAGTATCACCTGGAAAAACATAACTTCAGGAGAAAAACTGTAATACGTTAAGAACATAATATTAAGAATCAGTTGAACTGGGACCCAACATGGTCAAAGTTAAGAAACAGTTGTATAAGTGAGATGCTGAGTGCTGTACGGCAGGGAGGGTCGGAGGAGGATCAGGAGAGTAAGAGAGAAAGGAATTCACGAAGGTAGGTAACCAATTCTCCTTTC